>JABXWE010010959.1:0-30863 GCA_014611495.1 Limonius californicus | reverse complement strand
AAAACGCTAAAACGGCCCTTGTTCTCGGATAGCAAGTAAAATCGTAGGCCCCGTGTCCAAGTGTTGTTGGGCACGTCAAAAGAACCCTCAAACAGGCTAAATTTCCAGGTGTGGTAGGATCGCTCCCTGGCGTCGGTGGTTAGCCATAGTAGCAGAAATAGGCCGACGTTAAATAAAAAATAAAACAAACAAACAAAAGCAAGGCAAAGCAAAGAAAGATCAAATTGAAATAATGGAAAAAGAGAATTGCAATTAAAATAAAAATACCGTGAAGGAAAACAGTAGTGAATGGCAATAAACATATAGATAAAAACTAGAAAAATAACTTACAAGAAAATAGACAAACAAATACAATGAAAAGATAAAACCACAGAAAAATGATTAAGAGAAGGGGCAAAAGAACAAGTTAAAGAAGAGTTGGAATAAATGGGAGATGTGTAGAAAACCATTACTAGAATGAATACGAATACGAATGAATATGAAAACGAACAGAACGAAGCAAAGGAAGGCTAAATTGAAATAGTGGAAGAAGAGAATTGGCATTAAAATACAAAATATGGTGAAGGAAAATAACAGTGAATGGCAATAAACGTATAGATATCAATTAGAAAAATAATCTACAAGAAAATAGACAAACAAATACAAAGAAGAGATAGAAGAACAGGAAAATGATTAAGAAAAACGGCAAAAGAGCAAGTTGAAGAAGAGTTGAAATAAATGGGACATGTGTAGAAAACGATTACTAGAATGAATACCAATGAATACGAAAACGAACGGAACGAAGCAACGAAAGGCCAAATTGAAATAGTGGAAGAAGACAATTGGCATTAAAATAAAAACATGGTGAAGGAAGATGGTAGTAATGGCAAAAACGTGTGGATAATAACGAACAAAATATCTAACAAGAAAATGATCAAACAAATCAATCAATCAAGAGTTAAAAAAACATACAAAATATTAAGAGAAGTAGCAAAAAAAACACGTTGAAATAAGAGGCAGTAAAAGGAGGATGCATAAAAAATGAGTAGAATGAATACGAAGCAATAAGTTAGCGAACGGAACGAAGCGAAGAAATAGCAAATTGAAAAAATAGAATAAGAGAGCTTAAACGGAAACATGCGAAGCGGAAAGGTGAGTAAACAGATACGTGGAATACAATAAATAAAACGAATAAGAAGCAAACGGGCAAAGAAATACAACGGAGAAATAAAAGAAAAAAGATGTTAAGAAAAAGATAGACTAAATATCAATAGGATAGATGAATAACACGGACAGATTCAACAAGTGAACGAAGCAAACGAGCAAAGAAATACAAGAAATAAATAAAAGAAAGTAGACGTTCAAAAAGAGTTAGACTAAATATCACTAGGATAGATAAATTCCACGGATAGAATCAATAAGAGAACGTAGAGGAAGAAGAGAAGGGAGAAACTGAAAATTGTAAGATAGGTGTGAATGCCAAGATTTATGAATAGAAAAAAGGCGACAGAAGAACGAACATAAAAAAATATAAAAACAAACCGAAATACAAGAATAAGAGGCAGGAAATAATTAGCTAGGAAGAGTGTGAATAAGGTTGTATAGAAAAGAAAACTGTGAAGTAATTGACATGCTTGAAAAATCATCATCAATCAATTGAGAGGATTAAACGGAGGAACGAAAAAATACGGAAACGAAAGAATTGAAGGGATAATAGCAGATAGGAAATAATAGAAGGATAACCAATAAAAAATAAAGAAAATCTGAGTTTTGAAACAACGAGAATATAAAGTAGCAAAAGAAAAGGGGATATGGAGAAGTGGAAACAGAAACGACGAGGAGAAAGCTGGAAGATGATTAAAAAATGTACACACAATTTTTCAATTTATCTATCAATCAACCTATTTCGTTACAGCCTGTGTTTCTTCAAATTCATATTTCATGCTTCCATCCTGAAAGTTTGCGTAATTAAATAAGCGAACATATTTATTGCTCCATTACTGCATACCAACTGTTACATCAATCGCCCTTGTATTGGGCGACTAATTAATTTCCATGTGTAGTCAAACCCAACTCAATATATTTTCTTAATTTTGAGATAGCTCAAAACTTAAAAGTAATTTGAGAAGATGATGAAATAGTAGCTACGCATTGCAATAATGCTTCTATGCAGTATTCGAATCTAACATCCTAAAACAAATATTGAGCATATAAAGTGTCGTTAATAAGTTAACACTTAATAACGGGGATTCCCCAAATACAAAAATTTCAGTTTTCACTCTTTGAACTCGAAATTACTATTAGTTTATGGAGCTTCAGCAGTGAGTTGCTTTTAAACTAACTGCTAGATAAAGCAATAAGAAAACCCATTGCAGATTAGAGAAAAAGTCCGCAATCCTGAACCAACAAACAAGGCCACGCAAAAGGCGAGTCAGCGTCCTTCGAGGACGCATAACCTGCGAACATCATCTACACCCTGTAAATAATCAGCCAAAATCCGGGGCTAGCAAATGTTCTAGGAAATCCTTGGATATTTGCAGGCAAAAAATTCGGTTCGAACACCTCCCGTCCACAATTCGTGGTGAATTTTGAGCGCGCCTGCCGAGAGGAGATGCATCTCGTCCACTAGTTGTTGTTAACAGCAAAGATAGTGGCAGAGGAAGAGGGGGCTGCACGCTATAAAGCTGCCCACTCTGGAGTCCACTGCAAATAATACTAACCAGTGTCCAGTGCAGTGCTGAAGACTTCTTCTCAGACGCCCTCAATACTACCGACTCGTCCCTACTGTGCACTTGCAGCGGTCTTTCCCATTTGGATTGGAGCAGAACGATTTAAGGTAGGATTAGAACTTGGTTTGCTATTTTTCTAACACCTTTTGGCATATTTTAAAATTAAAATAGTTTGAGTACTTTTTATTAAACATTTTATTAAGAGGTGCTCATAAAATACGCTGTCCTGAATGTAAATTCCCTATGTAGGATAAACAAGTAGCTTCGATGAAACTGGTCCCAACTTTAGAAACAATTTTTTGAAATCCCAATCATAAACGCTTAAAAATATACAAGTTGTACTCAAAACCACCTGCCCCTAAATGTATTTGAGTTTGTATAGGGCAAACACTAGATGTTAGAATTATTCTATATTATTCAGTCCTACAGCGGGATTATTAAAATGCAGCAAACTGGTTGCTACAAAGCTTTTATGAGATCAACAATAAATATTGTGGTATCCTTAAAACAGCCTATACCGAATGCTATAGAGTTTATACAGGACCAACGTGGAGGTCATTAAACATGAAATTACCAAATTACGGCTAAAATTTAAACAAATTAACTGCCAAAGCGACTGTTTGGCCGTTATAAACGGCAGAAGAAGAAATATGACGGCTCTAGCATGTCATTGATTAGATGAAATCTTGGAATTTGGACACTTTATTACCAATTTGTATGCGTGGTGGTTTCGGATTATTCGAAAACGGGTTCTAGAAATAATGTTAGACGTTTAGTAAATAATTTAGTTTTAAGATTGGGTTTCGAATGGTAAGTTTGTAAAATTTCCGCAGTTGTTAATTATTTGAAATTGAAAAAGTTCTATCGAACAGTAAAAATGATTATTTTTGTAGAAAAGTATGAATCACTTATCAAATATAATTTAAAATGAAATGGTCAAACCATCAAGCAGAAAAAGGTTTTAAAATATTAATTACAAAGTAGTGTTTGTTAAACAATCTGTCAGCAACCATTTTAAAACAAACCTATTTCTATTTTATTCCAGTATTATCAGAATAATTGAAACAAATTATTATTATTTTTGAAATTTTTAAAAATAAATTTAAATTAATGAAATGTTTATTTAAATAATCATTCCAGAATGCAATGAACCTTCTCCAGGAAAGCTTCTGATTTTAAATTAAATAATTCCTCTAACAATAAATGAAGATATTTATGCAAAAACTTATTTCTATTAATTCCAAAATTTACTGAGTATATCTCGACGATTAAACCTTTTACCACGACATCGCGTAACCGCTCAATTACAACTATTATTTGGTCGAGTAACTATTCTGAAAAGGTCCACGAACGCCTCTTTCGAAACATGCAACAACGAGACTGCCTATTTTGCGTTTAAATCGGACACGATCTGCTCGTTTAACGGCACAACGACCCATTTTCAATTTCCCCATTTGAAAACATCGTCATCGAGAGAATAATTTGAAAAATGCGTCAACAAAATTCAATCACGTAGAAGGCCGTGACCAAGTCGAGTCAATTAGAGGCAAAACAACTAGAGGCGCGCTTAAGTTAATTCGGGGTTGCAGCACTTACCTATTTGAATAGTGAACATTGAGAATGTTTTGGGGGTTATTTTCCTGGTTCGTTTGAAATATAACGATTTCAAATAAATATTGAAATAGAATTTTGAAAAAATGTCATAATTTAAAGTATGAAACAAAAATTTCGACTATCGATCCAGCCAAACACAAGATGCGTTTTCATCAATTTCAATAGAGATTTCATGTTTAAGGTGAAGATTTAGCCCAAGCAACCGATTTCCACTTGTCTGATATCTACAATAAGGAAATAAATTGAAATTTTTAGTCCCAAGAAGTAATTTTAGCAGAAATGGGGATTATTTTGAAATATGGCAACGCTGTAATATATAAAGAATCTTTAAAATTAAGTTTGTAGCGTTTGATGCTTACGAGAAAAACAGTTTAAACAAATATGCAGCAAAATATTCCATAATAATAAAAAGCTGAAGCATAGAGACTTTAACGAACGGTTAATGACGAACTGGGCGTATTTTAAGCCCAAGTAAACAATTTTCAATCATTTTGCAACAACAGAATAGTTTGAAAAACACGCTAATCAAATTTGATCGAGCAGTAGGCCGCGACCAAATCGACTCAATTAGAGGCAAATCAATTCACGGTGCACTTAATTTAATCGAAGGTTATCTCTATTTTGTTTTCGTGGAAATAGGTAAAATGATGTATGTCTAATATTTTGTAGGAATTAATTAGAAAATATGGCAATTATATCTGCAATTCGCAATAAATCCCCGAAATCTTTACTGAAAACGTTTCAAAATTTAAACAAATATAAAGCAAAATGTGCAATAGTAATTAAAACAAGTGAGGAGTTTAATGCTTGTCCAAACCAGCATGATACGCTCACATAACGGCTTAAGTAATACATTTGTAAAGTTTTACGAACAAGGGCATAATTGGCAAACGCGTCAATAAACTTTAATTACGCAGTAGGCCGTGAGCAAATCAAATTAATTCGAGGAAAATGAACTCAAGGCACGGCTGTTGTAATTGAGCATCGTTTAAATCTTCTCTTTGATTGATAAAAAGTTACAAAAATAATATTCTGCAGAAATGGGGATTATTTTGAAATTTGGCAACATTGCAATTTTCCATACTTTCTTTAAATCGAACTTACCAAATCTTTGACGCTTAAGCGTAAGTAAATTCTGAGAAAAATTCCATAATTTAGTGAAAACAAATAAATTTTCCACGCAATTAAGCGATGGACTTGGGAAACTTCAATGCAAGATGAGACAACAAACCGAGTTGTTTTTATCATTTTAATTGCCTGTTTTGTGATAAAAACAGTCACCACCTATTTCTTTAATAGCACAACATTTTCCTTAAATTCCACATGCAATAGCAAAATAATTGGAAAAAATACGTCAATAAAACGTAATCATCCGGTAGGCCGTGACAAACATCAATCAAATAGAAGAAAATTACTTCAAGGTGCGCTTGATTTAATCTAATAACGACTCATTTTTGCGGTTGTTGTTGTGCTGCCCAAAATAAACTAATTATTGATTAATTAAAATGCAAATAGGAATGAGGATTTTTAAGTAAATGATAGTACGGATTAATAGGTAATTGATGGGGTTAATTGAATACCATTAAACAGACAAATACAAACAACTTTAATCAGCAGTTCTTTCTAAACAAAATTCATTGGCAATTTCGTCCACTGGCACTTCGGCGTAAAAAATTGTTAAGATTCGGAGACTTCAATGTATATAAAAACGATAGTTATATACTTTTTAATCAATGGGTGATCTAAAACGCCAAACCTGGCGTGATGCAACTACATAAAACAAGAAATAGAAAAAACTCCTAAAGGTCGTTTACATCAATTTAGATTTATTGAGAAGGAAATCTCAAAGGCAGGTTGTGTTTGGCGCGCGAGAAAGACGGAGTCTTCGTTAGTAGCTTGAGTTTTAGCTTCTTAAATGAAGTGCAATTATTTGAGCCGTACATGCTTTACGGTAATCGCCTGTCAATTACCGTTTCTAGTACGGAAAGCCTTGAAAGCCTGCTAATTGTATTCGCATTATTGTAATATTCGTGCTTTCCTGCGCTTGGGTTAACGCTTGACCGTCGCTTGCTTATAATTGTGTAGATGCTGCCAGAGACAAGTATCTATTATGTAATTCCAGTACGAGAGGAAACCGTTAGGATTAGAAATTTCAAGGGAACGTGTCGTCGCGATTAGCACATCGTTACAAAATGCCAACAAATTTGTAACTGTTTATCAACATTTTTATTTGATAATAAATTATGTACCGCCTAGGTTTGTGCACTCTGTGGCAGCTTTGGGTTGGGATTTTAAGGTTTTCTTAAATTGATTGCACGATTCTAAACAACTTTTTTTAATGTACAATAAATAAGGTTGGCGTGGGAGAGCGTACTTGAATTTTTTGGTTTTAACTATTAAGACTTCGACATAAATATTTTCTTATGTTTAACAGCGTTTGCTTTTTTAGTTCGAATACTCTTTCTTTTCATGTGTGATTTGGAATACCTTTTATGACTAATATTTGTTTCTACCCAGAATTAAAATTACAACTTCTGTATTGAATGACAATTTTTTTAAACAGTTTTTCTGCCCACAATTAATATGTTTACATTTACAAGGCAGCAAGAGTGAACCCGTCTTTTAATTGTACGTTTTTTAAAATCTCCAATATATTTCTTTTTTTTCCACGATGTTATTGTACCGCTTTTACACATTTTGTTCTTGTAAAAAACTGTATATAATTGCAGTCCATTTTTGTATTTCAATAATTATTTAATTTCATAATATTAACAAAGCTGAACTATCTGAATGAAGCTCCAAGAAATAGAAAAATAGTTTCTTCAAGATTTTATATAACTTTCCTGCAGCTCAAGTTTGATGTCATCTCTTCGGGCTTAGACCGCAACGTCGTGGAATTGATTGAAGCTGACGTTCCGCTGCATGCAGCATTATGGTTTGATAATGCTACATGCAACGGTTAGCGAAACGTCAGCATCAATCAAATCTACGACGACGTTATCTAAGGCCGACGAGATGACTTCATTGGGGAAAAACCGCGGAGACATCTTTTTAAGTTTATTGAAATTGTGTACAAACATTCGTAAAAATAAGAAGAAAGTAAAATAATATAAAACTTTTATAACAAACTGTTAAGGTCTCTGTAGGATAGCAATTACTAAATATAATTTTGACTTGTTGTTCTGAATAACATGTTTGTTTATTAATGTTATGTTCCCAAACAACGTGAAGCATTTATTTTAAAAACAACTACACGTACATAGTATTAAAGTGTTAAACATCATTTGAACAATCAATCTATTTTTTATTATTATCCAATTCCTAACTACCTCTTTGTTTAATTATATATTTGAACAATAATTCTACAAATAGATTACTGAACGTGGAAGCTAAAAAGAAGTGAAGTTTCGGTTTAACCAAAATAATTTCATGATATGCTTTAGTACAAGAAATGTACACACATACAATAAAAGTAAATTCCTTTGTCTGATTTTGCACTATTTTTGTAAATTAATACAATTACAAAAATGTAGAAATACGTTCGTTCCTTCCATTATGGTCTACTTCAAATTATACCGTTAAAAAGGTACTTGTAGAACGATTTACAAACTACTCGGGTAAATTTACATATTGCGAAGAGGCTGAGGTTACGTAGGGGTTGTGACTCAAGCAAAAAGCTTAAATGTTCTGTTTTTAATTCATTATTTAAGATTACCCTGTTTAGTTGAACTATTCTTATTTATGTTAAATCTAGGAAACTATGTATGAAAATTAGCTTCTATAATTAGCTTGCACGAGAATTACGTTACTTTTCAGATATTAGATTAGATCGTTGCCTTTAATAATAATAATAATTTTTAAACTTAAGAAGTAAACAGTGCAAAGTACATCAGTTACTGACGAACTTCTGTGTAAAATACATATTTATTTTAAAATGTGGACACCGAGGATCAATAGCGAACATTTAATTCGCCGAAAATATACCGGGAAAATTGTTTGCTTACGGTAAAATTGTTAAATCATAGATTGAATGAAGATTATACTGAAATAAAGTGTTCTAAAAGTACAGGAATTATTAAACGTATGGGATTTAACCATAAAACTACAAACAAGAGTCAAGTTGGCGCCGCAAGTATCTCCAAAACATCAAATAATCGACAAGAAAATAGAAATATATGTTGCTTAGGCGAAACTTGGTATGACTCCAATGATATTGTCCAGAAAAGTTGGACAGACAATTCCAGTCAGTGTAAAATAGATACTTCAGAAAAAATAGTATATTTTCTGTAATTATAATTATATGGCGTAATTTTATTATTATTAAAAAGTGTAAATAAATAATTATACCTAAATAGAACAGATATTTGAAATCGTTGAACTATCAAATGAAATTTCTAAAACCGAGTCTGATATTTTACCTGCATTTACAATTTAAATTTAAACAGCGGTAGCGGTATAACCTGAAGGAAACTATACTAGAGGCTCACCATGGAACGGAATTTTTAACTAAAAATCTGATATAAACTGTGAGAGGGAACCGAACGTGCACAGCGTTAGATGCAAAAATAATGATTATTTTTTTGAAATTCATAAAAAATTTGAATAATGTTGGTCTAGTCAATCTAAATATAAACTTTTAATTTTATCACGAATATACTTTAAAATATTTATACAAAAGCAACAACTTGACATGAGTAATTAAAAAAATTAAATATTTTTACACACAATTAGTACAAGAAAAACTTCCTGTAACTATGCAATTATTTTTATTTGCACGCCATCATCAATTTCTCATTAAGAATCTCAAAAAACAAGTGATCATACGAGCCCATTATTGGGCAACGCTTTCGAAAATGGACGAGCATTGAGCAAGTAAAGCGAATTAATTTTCAGTCCTGGCCTTTCCAGATGAAAGTCGGCGCTAACGATGCAACAATCACCTGCCCAAACCGAACGTTTCGGGACCTTCCGGATTACGATGGAGATGGCAAAACGGCGACCGTCTCCCGGAGGTTGTTTCCAATGTGCGCCTCTGGGAAAGGTCACGTGTATAACGGTTTCAGCCGCGCGTCTAACGTGTCTCTTAATTGAATTATGGGTAATAATTGCTATCCAGCTAATTGTCGGTATAAATAATTACCTGAACTGTTAGCTCGCGAGTGAAAAACGCATTCTTTTGAGGCTGTTAACGCGTTAATCACCGCGAGCTGAGCCCACACGCGAAATGCGAAAGAAGTTTCTACGGCTGTCTTGCTTCACTCGATAATGTCATTCTTTTTTCGGGATTTTATTTATTGTTACGGCCCGTGATTTATTGTTGGTCGCTATTCGCACCAGCGCGATGTAAATGCAACTTTACAAATGAATGTGGCCGCCTCCCACGTCGCGAAGCCGTAAAAATCGGAGATTTCAGCGACGCACACACAAGAAACCCGATAACTGTTCGTGAGAAGTAACAGAATTTCCAGTGCTCTCTCAAACGTATTCTTGTTCTCTTGTATCGAATTAAAATTAGCTTTTTGGGTTTTAAAAAATAGTCTTTTGTGAATTTACTTCCTAGTATCTAGTTTATATATTTTTAGATATAAGTTATTGCATGGGCAAGCTAGATCCAAATTTAATTTAATGTATATATATAATATAATGTATAAATTTTAATAAGCAACAGCACAGTTTATGTAGAGTTTCAGAAAGAACTCCAAGGACTATCGAAATATGTGTAATAAAACTATTTAAAAAGTATAAATTGCATAAATACTTGATAGAAAACATTTTTTTGATTTTATATATTTTGGTCGTCGTTTGGATACACACACACACACACATATATATATATATATCAAAACCGCTAGGCAATCAATCAAAACAAAGAAACTTGACCACTTATTAAGCAACAGCACAGTTTAAGTAGAGTTTCAGAAAGAACTCCAAGGACTATCGAAATATGTGTAGTATAACTATTTAAAAAAAGTATAAATTGCATAAATGCTTGATAGAAAACATTTTTTTGATTTTATAAATTTTGGTCGTCATTTGGATACACCATATATATGTATATATATATATATATATATATATATATCAAAACCTCTAGGCAATCAATCAAAACAAAGACACTTGACCACTCTATGCACATAGTATCCCATAAAAACATCTCCCTACACATTTCTCTCTAAATATTCCGTTTGGTACCCATTTCGTTCTGTTAGATATACGTTTTATAATATACCACATACAGGGTGTCCTTATTTAACATTCGCCGATGAAACAGAAACATAGTAAAAAAATTATGTCTACGCTCTTAAGCTATTATAAATTGTATGTTTTATTAATGGACTGAGAAACATAAACAAAACGAAACAGGATGGACATTTCCTCCACGGCATAAATATGAGCGCTTCCAGGCTGGTTCTCATAAAACCGAATTGGAATACATCGTTAACTATTCGCATAAACAAGAGAGCTCGCAGACATTTTTCTGAAAACGCGGGGTCATTTGCAAACTTGTTTTGTCGGGAGCGGATTCTTTGTTGCGTATTTTTGCACGGCGCCATTTTCTAGCCGGCTTGGCGCGTTAGAAAAAGAGGGACGCAGCTAAACACGCTCTAGGCTTGCAGGGGCTGGCTGGCTGGCAGAAAGACAGTGTTCGGATTTATTTTTCTCCTCCAAGACCGGTTGCCGCCGATGTGTTGATCTTGGTTCAACAGCCGCGGTGCATCGCGGGAAGATCTTAGATATTTCCACATTTTTTTAAATTAATTCCTTCAAGTTTCATCCACCTTGAAGGAGATGCACATGGAGATATTCAAATTTCTATATTAATTATGAGCTAGATTGTCATTGAGTTGGTAGATAAATTAATATTTATTGTAACTGGCAAAATTATAGCCTTAACACACTATGTATTAAATGTAAATAATAGTTTCTGCTTGGTTAAGCGAAACATTTTTAAGTTTAAAGATTACAATATTATGTTAATAAATTATGAGTGAGTCTTACGAAACACTCGGTAGGTTCTCCAAATTATACAGTTGTGAATAACCTCAAAAAAGCTCCAATAAATATTCAAAATTAAATGTGAAAAGGATTGACCAAGATACATTCAACAACATGTAGATTTTTTAATAGGAAATTTATCATTTTCTACGTCTTCAGCAACGGAAAATAATTCTAAAGAAGGAGTTCTAAAATTTAATAATTATTAGTTAGGTTTAGCTCTTAACTGAGCCACCCTATATATGTGTGTAGCTTTATCAGTATTTGTATCTATTTAATAAGTTGGAATAAATACCAAAGTAAAAGTTAATAAAAACATGTGGAAAAATTACGCCTTGAAAGCCGCATAAACTACAGGATGTTTCAATTTCCGCGTCGTAACATAAGTCATCTGTCGGTAATCGAATTAAACGGTAAACATTTCACCAGTTTCATTGGTTAGTAATGAAAATTTACATAATTTACTTAACAAATATCAAACTTTGCATAAAATTAAGAAAACTTTCATAAAAGTAAATTATCGCCTGCAATCCCAAACAAGTGAAGGGGAATTTGCATTTCCTGTCATAGTTTTGATAATAACCTTGGAAGTTTATCCTTTTACCATCGTCTGGGTTTCATCAAAAAATTTGGAGTTGTAAATATAGCTTGGTGGTATTTTTTTACCAAAAACTACATTGTCATTTGTTAAATTTTGGATTAAATTTAAAACTTATACCAGTGGTCTGTAATGAGTAAAGCCCAAAAATGTATATTTTACTATTATATCATATTCTCGTTGGAGTTCTAGAATACTAAATAAATAATCAGAGATACATTTAGTAATAATAACAAAAACAGTTATGTCGTTGAATAAAACCACAGTCAAATCCCACAAATAAATTTAATGTTGTTAAAGGTATAAAATGGTGGTGTTAACGTTTTCCAACAAACTTGGGTTCATCTTCAGACTAAAATAACCATATAAAAATATTTCACTCCCATTTTTAGACATTTTAATTTCTCACCTTGGCAATAATTTGAAATTTAGCATTTACAGAAAACCTTCAACTACAGATCACGTCATCCCGTTTGATTCGTTTCACCCCCTTTGTCATAAATTAGCTTCATTTTAGGTTCTTTTTTCATCGTCTTCTGTCCTTTCCTTTAGATGAACAAGATTTCTTCTCCTTCTAAGATTATTAATAATTTGTTTCATAAAGTTCAAAGATCTTTTCAAATCAGACGGTCGACCAATTTAGATATCACTAGAAAAGACCCATCCACTAAATACTTCTCTTTTCCCTTTTTTTGGCCCTCTGTCCACAAACCACACAAAATGTTTTCAAACAAGTTAATATAAAGATTTCTTTTTCTGTTCCCGTCACTTTAAATAATTTGTTAGTTCATAATAAAGATAAAATCGAATTACATTCCCAGTCAGGGATTTATAAATTTCTCTGTAATGGTTGCCCTGCTTTTTACATTGGTCAAACTGGCAGATCTATTACTACTAGGATCAATGAACATAAGAAGATTATTAAAAATAACTTTATTACTCTAGATCCGAACATCAATTTTAAATCAGCGTTCGCTAGTCACAGCATTCTGCAAAACCATAATACTAACCAGAATTTAGACATTGAGATCTTACATGTTTGTGAAAAAGGTTTACGTTTACATCTCCTCGAAATGAGGGAAATTAACAAAGCGGTGAAATCTAACACTGACCATCCCTACTATGTTTTAAACGATATTACTTTTAACAATTTACATTTTCAACAGTTTACCTTAAGTTTGCTCATTATTTTGGTTTCTCTCAATTTTGGTTTGTTATAAAAATTTTTTTAAATTTACAGTTGTTACCTGTGTATATTGCTATATCCAAGTTCTGTACCTGTACAGTTTACTTTTTATTAGTCTTTAATTTTCATGGTAGATGTCGTTTCAACCACTTTACTTTGTTTTTCATTATTTAACATGGCGAACACGTTCCCGTTTTGACTTTGTATTCTAATTTAATTTGATTCCAAATGTTTGGGTGTCTCAAGTTTAAATTCAAAATAATATTTACTATCATGATTTGATTTATTGTATGATAATATTTAATTTCGGTGTTGCCGTGAAATGTTTAGTTCCTTAATTATAAAGTGTCATATTTAGTTTCTTGGTGTTTTTGCTTAAATATTTTTTCCTACAATCCTTTAAATTTTGTAATTTTGATATTTTCTCTTACTAGATAAGTTTATTTTGCTTTTTTGAACATGTGAAATATTTTTATATGGTTATTTTAGTCTGAAGATGAACCCAAGTGGGTTCGAAAACGTTAGTACCACCATTTTATACCTTTAACAACATTAAATCTATTTTGTGGGATTTGACTGTGGTTTTATTCAACGACATATCTACCTTATCTCATTATGAGGCCTATGGACATTAACGAGTTTTTTAACAGAAGCAGTCATACAAAGACTACGCAAATGTCCTTTTTGGAGGCCCATATTACCAAAATTTCCACTGCACCCACAATTTCTAAATTTCCCCTTTTATTGCTTAACACGAAATACAACTCAAAAGTTTCTAACTACAGATTCTACCCAAATCATGACATAAATCTCGAAATCATTTATGACACACGCGAAACCTTTGAGAAAAATTGATCTAGTTTCTATTTTTGTCCATTTGTTCTCCACCTTAGAATGACATACAATTGGCGTTGTTTGGTAACTGATATGTTCGGGGAACCACAAGCAGACATATCTGGTACCTATTTTTTTCAAAAACAAACTTTTGCCAGCTTTTTACGCTTGCATTACGTCAGATATAAGAGTTAACTCTAAAACTTAATCTCTGATTTAACTTGAACTGGAAATAACTATATGTGGGACTCAAGAAGAACCATTTTCACGAAAATAAATTTCCTTTCTATATTTTCCTGTTTATACGTAAAGTAAGATATAATTCAGAAAAGCTAGTTTCAAAGTAAATTTATATTTAGAGTCAGAAAGTAGAACTTAAAACATTTGAGCATTCATTTAGGGCACAAAATGGCTTTTGTTCTACCTTCTCTTAAGCTATTGTAGGGTTAGAGCAGTGTTCATGCAGAATTTTCGAGCAAACTTTCAACTAAAACCGTTCATAATAGCTAAATATTAAGAAAACTAAGTTTTTTGGCTCCAGAACGGGGTCAGTTTTCTAATAATATCTCCATCCGTGTATTGTTTAAATACAAAGCTAATACTAAAATAGTTGGTTTTTCACAACCTTTAATTACGCTTCGATTAAAATTTTGTTGAAAAGGCAATTTCCGACTAAATCTTTTATTCTAAATCATATAAAGACCGTGGCATGTAAGTTTATGAGTCCCAAAATGGTAGTCTTCTTCTTCTTCAACCCATGGTAGTCCACTGCCCCCTCTGCTCTCTTCCATTGGCTTCTATTCTGTGCCATTTGGTAGGTACCAACGTCTTCCTGCTGGTTCTACGATCTAACCATGTTTTCTGAAGTCTTCCCACTTCCCTTTTTGTTGTTATCGGGACATGTCCTACCCAGTTCCATTTTAGGCTCGCTGCACGTTTTATTATATCCATGACCTTACTCTTACTCTCTACAAATTTCTTCGTCTCTAATCTGGTCCCCTATTCTTACTTTGAGCATAGTTCTTTCCATCGCCCTTTGGGGAACAGTTTTTTTGCAGATATTTGGGTTAACCTCCAAATCGTATGTTGCATTGCAATAGGTAAAGCTCATCTATTATACACCTTCGATCTTAACGATATTGGGATTGATTGGCTCAACAGTATGTATGCCATGTTTCTACAGGAGGCCCAACTTTCCCCAACTTGATTTGATGACCCAAGTATACATATTTATCTACATTTTCTAATATTTCGTCTTCTAAAGTGAATTGAGGATTTTCTTTGCTCATTACCTTTGTTTTAGAGAAATTAATGTGTAGCCCCACAGCTTCAGAAGCCAGATTGAGTTGTTGTAACATGCTCTCCAGCAGCTCATTTAGATTAGTGTTTGTAAGGACGATATCATCGGTAAAATGTAAATGTTTCAAGAACGTACCGTCTATGTTGATCTACCTTTGGTTTTCCATTCTCAGTATCCCCAAGATTTTCCTATTTTGCCCTATCTTGTGCCCTGTTTGTCCAGTTGGTCCTGCCACTTCCTTAATATCATCCCTTCAGCGTATCATTGGTCTTCCACCATCCTGTGTACCATCCCATGGCCTCCAGTTCACTACTCTTTCACTTTGTTTCATTCATCCTAGCCACATAACCTTATTTACTAATTTCATGCTATGATTGTTGCTATATCTGTCATTTCTGCCTTCTCTCTGATCCATTGTTATTATATGTTGGTGGAATTGGAACAGAACGTTACATTTTCGAGCAAATTTTCAAGTTAAAACCTAAAAGTAGCTTTAAATATGACTTTCTGAGTCAAAATGCGGCCTAATATCAAAAAACATTATTTTGAGCTAAGCCTCCGGCAATTTTCTATTATATGTTAGTGGATTTCAAAACAAAACGTTTAATTTTAAAGCAAATTTCCAAGTTAAAACTTATAAGCGGCCTTAAACATAACTTTAAGAATTTCCAACTTTGGGTCAATATTTCCTAAAATAATATCTCAAACTGAACAACTCCTATTTTAGTATTAAAGATGGACAGAATCAAAACAAAACATTCAATTTTGAAGCTATCATTTTATCTAAAATTTGAAGGTCGCCTTAAATATAAATTTAAAAATCCCACAATGGGCCCATTTTTCCAATAACTCGCTTTTTAAAAGCCAATCGTATTTTTGCCACGAAAAATGCAATTCAACTAAAGTTACAATTGTAAGGAGCTCGAAGTTGAGTTTATAGGTCTCAAAATGGGATGGTTTTTCCAAAAATCCATCTCCGGCCCTCGATTTTTCTGCTACATAATTCCAAAATTGAAATCACAAGCTCCACTTCCGATCTAAATTCCTACTCGGGCCCACACCGTGTTGCGTAATTGCAGTTCCCAGCCACAAGCAGCCACTTCCGATGATTATTCCTCGGGAGCATTAACCAATTTAATGGAGGCCAAGATTTCGCCAGCAAGTGCAGCAGCAAGGCTGGCGGCCGCTGTGACAATTATTGCGCTGCAGCAGCAAAAGGTGGTGCTTCAACTGCGCCGCAGTCGCGCACACACACGCGCGTAGTAGCGGCAATCGCATGCATGAATAACTAGCGTCATGAATGAATTTACGGCTTGAAACGCGACTCACGTTCCCAATTACGCGATTAACTTGGTTTGTATGGACTGGGCGTTTTTCTTTTGAATTCGCGTTTGATTAGATTTCAGCGGATGTGCGAGATTGGATGACTAACTAGCGCGTCGGTTTCGTGTGCTGTAACATCTCGTCACGTACCGACGGCCCAATCGTACCTGTTTCTGCCCGTGCAAAAACCCATTGTGGGAAAATAAATCCATTATCATTTCGCAACGAGATAATTAGTTCTACTTGCTTCGTATTGCACCCGATGCATATTCGATACGGATTTCTAACCTATCAAAGTGTAACAGGCGGTTTCAAAGACAAACTACATAAATATCGCGATTTAATCAACTGTATTTACACTCATGTCGAACTTTATTCCCCAATGAGATAATAGAATCCGTACCAGTGGCAAATAAGCCGGAGTTAAAATTCAATTCCTAAAATCTAAGTGGTACAATAAGATACGTCATCGGTGCTATCGACTGCACTCATGTCAGCTTTCAATTGCGCCGTAATAAATCTCCGCTAATTATTATTCTTAGCATAATTGCGCACGTACAGAGCCAGGAAATCACGAACATGTACGACGAAGAGTTTTACAATTTTCTGCGCATTTTTTCAAAAGGAAATTCCAAGAGCTCTGCAAAATGTTAAATACTTTATTGCTTCGAAAACTCCCCGTGTATTGCTCGCCTTGCAAAGGTAAAGCACTTTCGATAATCAAGCACATCTGCAAGTGAAAGGTCGATTACAAAATAATGTATAAGAAAGGCGTGTAGGAACAAAAACCAGGAAAAGAATGACAAGGTGATGATGCCCGCAAAATGCAGCCTGACCCCACTTTCTAGGTTACGTGTGCATTTGTATTAAGGCGACAGTTTTAAAGGTCACTAAAAATACCAAAATTAGGCTTCCAAGTCTCAACGAAGTGAGTTGCTTCATGCTTTAAACATGTTCCTAATTTTCCCCCAAAGGCCTTCAATGACATTCCCAAATTAATGACGCTTAACTTGTTTTCAGAATTATCTTTGGCCTGACATGACCCGAAGGAGTTTCTTTTTATTCTATTAATATTTGTTTATAATCGACTTCGCACAAACGTCAGAGGACATTCTTTCAAAACAATATGGTTACTGAGCTTCTATAAACCATCGACGGCTGTGAAGTCTAACACAGGATACTTTCTGCCTCTTCGTTTGCCTTAGACCTGATTTAATACCAACAAATAAAACAGATTTCATGTTCAGAGGATTGCCTATCGGTTTTCATAATTTGCCTTTCGCTGTCCTTGCCCAAAAGCTCATACACTGCTACCTCTTCCTTGTCTCTAACCTCTAAGATTTATTTCCTTCTGCAAAACTTATGGTGGTAGACGACAAATTAAAAAAAAACAATGGCCAAGAAATTTCCCCTTCCAAAACCTTTCGAATCTATACTAAACGTGACGTTACTAATAATTTACTTTTGGAAAATTCTAATGTTCAAGGACAAATTCTTGAGTAAACATGCATAAACAAGAGAGAGGTTAAAGACATCAATGTCGAAGAGTGCACTCCAAGCAGTTTTAATCAATAAATTTATTCTTCCTGCAATTATTTAATTGGCTGTTTGTCCATCCTTATTAAAATACAATTCAACGACAAATACCTAGTACTGACACAATCGTGAGAATTCAATAGCTCATTTGCACGAGAACTTTGTATTGGTATGTGAACAGCTTGATGTTTCGCTTTACTTAACAATTTTCAGAAACCTAAATAAATATAATACCTTTTAGTGGCATAGTATTGGAACGAAAAGGGCTCACCCTTAATGTTCAGCTTAGTTGGTACAAACTTCTTTCAAAAACTGAAAAACAATAAAATAACTTTCAACCATTACATCTACTTAGAAAGCCTAAATTCTAAAGTTTATAAACGTTTGGAACAAAAAGTTGGTAAGAGAATCATCAAGAATGTCTTACGCAGTTAAAAAACTTCAAACAACCTGGAACCATACCGTCCACTTCTTCTTGTAGTGTACTTACGAAGTCTAAATTATGAAAATTAATCAATCACATTTTATGGTTATAATGATTAATACTAATCCAAATCTTTTTGTTTCAGAATGAAGTATTTCCTAGCGGCCGTTTTCTTAATAGGAACTGCATTGGCTTACCCAGTGGCAGAGAATGACGAAGGCAAATCGAGCGTCCCTCTAGTCATCACCGACTACTCGTCGGTGGCCAAGTCCGAGGAGAGCGGAGAAGCGCATTCTCACCAGCACAATGAAGGATCTCATCAGGACGGCAGTCACGAGAGCCACAAGGATGTTCAGCAAGATTCTGCCGAGTCGAGCGAGGAGTCCGGATCGTCAGAGTCTGCTGAAAAGCCCCAGGAAGAGAAGCCCCAGAAGCCAGCGGAGGAGGCGCTGCCGGCTAAACTAGAAGAGCCCGCTCCCGCTGAGAAGCCTGCAGAGGAGAAGCCCCAGCAGGACGAGAAGCCCCAAGCCGAACAACAGCCAGAGCAGCCTCAACCTGAGCAACCTCAACCCGAACAACCTCAGCCTAGCGAGCCCGCGAAGGAAGAGGCCAAGCCAGAAGAGCCACCAAAGGCGGAAGAGAAGCTTGCAGTAGCAGCTTCTGAAGAAAAACCAGTAGCTTTGG
Organism: Limonius californicus; assembly: GCA_014611495.1. Classification (NCBI taxonomy): domain Eukaryota; kingdom Metazoa; phylum Arthropoda; class Insecta; order Coleoptera; family Elateridae; genus Limonius; species Limonius californicus. Next base: position 11,660 of record JABXWE010010959.1, on the reverse strand, counting down.
AGAAACCAGCCGAGCTAGAAATCAAGCTCGCGGAAGCCCCAGCAAGCAAAGCGATGTCCGAAGAAAAAATCCTGGAAGCTCCCAGCAAACCAGAAGAACCAGCCCCAGCCCCAGCACCAGCAGTACTTCCTGAAGCTAAACCTGAAGAAAAACCAGCATCAGAAGAGAAACCTTTGGCCCTTCCTGCACTTAAAGCCGAAGAACCACTACTAGAAAAGAAAGCCGAAGAGAAAGCCTTAGAGAACAAGGAAGAGCAAAAGCCTCTGATCGCCGAGGAACCAGTACAAAGCGAGAAGAAGGTAGAAAGTCTACCAGTTGCTGAAGAAAAATTGCCCGAAGTCAAACCAGCCGAACCGTTGCCCGAGAAAGTAGAGGAAAAGAAGGAAGCCCTTCCTGAAGAACCAAAACCAGAAGCACAGGATGAGAAAAAGGCGAAAGCAGAAGGGGAAGAATCTAGACCTGTAAGAGAGGCCGAAAAGAAGGAAGAAAAACTGGAGGAGAAGAAACTCGCCGAACAAACGCCCGTGAAGGAGCTGATTGTAGAATCAGAGAAGCCCGTTGAAAAGAAGGAGCTAGAGGGTAAATCAGAGGAACCCCAAAAGCCACAAGAAGAACCAGTACCTGCCAAGCAACCCGTAAAGGAGGAACCAGCACCACCACAACAGGAGCCAGAGAAAGTGGAAGCACCAACAACAGCGGCGCCCGCCGAAAAATTACCAGAACCAAGTCCAAGTTCTTGAACGGACGGAGTAATTCGAGAATTATTTAAAAAAGTATGTGTGTATGACTGAAGAGGACCGCTTGCCCTTTTATTCGCCAATTCTCACTTAATAACTCAGAATAACTGGGAAAAACGGACCTCGATTTGTATTTATGCTCAAAACTCTTACCATCCAAACATATCTGTAATGCGCCAGACATTATTTATATTTTATGTATTTTGTTAAAAGTAAACGCGTTGTTACGTAGGGTTTCTCATTGTTTTCCTCTTGTCAAATACCTTTTTGTATTTTTCGACGTAGGTTTAAGTATGACATGCTAGTTAGTCTAGACGTATGAATGAAACAACGATGATTTTAGCCACGTTTTAGGACTAATTTTTAAGTAGAATCCGCACTTCTAGGCATTCCAGAAGTTACGTTTAATTATTTCTTAAGTAATTCATTATCTGTATTTAAAAGCTTTCAATAAAGTTTTATACATAAACACATTTCACGTTTTTATTTATTAAATACTAAACTGCTATCTAACAAAAAAGTGTATCAAAGCATTTTATGTCTACAAGCAATACAGTTAACATAAAGGAGATAAATTATACTTCATTAAAATACCTTACAGTTCAAACAAATCTGCGCACATTTTTACGAACTCTATGAATTCAAAACAAATTCTGAAACCTAATGTAACAGTAATTATCACTTCTATAGCAATTTAACTAAACGTAATATGAATTGCAATACATTGAAGATGTAAAACTTAAATTAAATTTTATTTCATCTTCGTAATTCCGCGCGATTGAAATGAGCTAAAAAGTCAAAAAAACGAGAATCTGAAAGTGCCCGTTCTAAAATTCACCTACTAAACTGCTTTAAATCCTTTGACCTAACCCAAATCAGAACCAAAAATGTGTACGATTTATGTTAATTTGTTCTACTTACATTAAATATGGCGCACTTTACCATTCACATTGATTAAAAGGTGTTTTATGCATGATTTCAAATTCTTTGACATATTTGGCTCTTTCTAATTAAAAAATCGATTTAAATTTTAAGTATTTATGTGTCCATAAAAGTCAAGAAACTGCCGTTAGCACGCGTTCAGCGAGGATTCCTTAAGCATTCACCTTTTTTTATAGAACATGGAGAGCTAAATCGAATGAATTTGCTGGAATTTAAAAAGGTTTCGAATAGGCGTTTTAAATTATAAATTCTAATTAGAACGCAGAATTAACGTTGCTTTTGGTAATAAATAGTGCTGCCAGCTAGTAATATTGATACATTTTATATACAGGGTGTCCTTTAAATGCCTTAAAAGCTTCAGGTAGAATTTTTCCTTTATGAATGCTTAATACAAATCTTCAAAAAAAAGTAGGTATTTGGAGCTTAGTTTTCTTGTACGAGAGTGTTAAAGTTCATATCTTTAAAACAGAATTTCATGGAAAAAATAACGAGAACTTTAATGTTGCACGTATCTGCCGATAAGTGACTGACTGCCACTTGATTATGTAAAGATTAATATTGAGTTGACGCTCTAGTTGCTCTTCTGGAAGTACTGTTAAAAATGATAAATTTCGTAAATACTACATTTAACAACAGTGCAAGGCCATGGTATTGTGACGAAAAGTAGAAAATTTGTTTTTCGACATTTGTCAAATGCTTCATGTAATGTCGGCCTACTAATTAAATTCTCCATAAATGCAAAGACATCGTCAACGTTGCCAAGTATAATATTCTTTAAGTGTCTCGTGTGAGGAAACTAAGCACTATAGGAAGTTCGTGTTAGTGTTTTTGAGGACTGTATTTCTTACAGAAGAGTGCTACCTGAAGCTTTTAAGGTATTTAAAGGACACCCTGTATATTAAACTACGCTGCACTATGACCATCACCAGAAATTTCATCTTCTAGTTTCTTTGACACATTTCTAACTCTAGGTGCAGGCTCGGGATCCTCTCCAGCAAAAAATATGCTTGCTGCTTGACTACTGTAAGCATCTCTGTTTCCATCATATGATTTTACTGGTGGATGATCGTTGTCTTCCGGTTCAGATTCTTCTGTTTCTGCACCTTCTGGCAGTAAACCACTCGTAGAAAAATTGTTATGCTTCGCAAAATGAACCTGAAAATCATCTGCAGATTCTTCATATTGTTGTGTATCAGTTTCAGGGTTTGATGCGTTAATTTCAATAATCGTTTCACGCCATCTAACAGTTTTAGTATCGGCTTGTTCTGACTCAGAATCTGACCTATTCGTTTTGTCCTTCCTGGGTATTACGTCTTCTTCTGTTTTAGCTTCAAGTATTTCTTCTTCTTTGTTGAGGTGACTAAATTTGGACTCACCTGTATTTTTTTCTTGCTGTGTTTTTACTGTAGTTTCGAAATTTAGCTCTAATATGTCTTGTGTAGTGTTTGTTACAAGATCGAGTTGTTCATTTATTTCTTTTGTGTTACTTTTTTTTTCACTTGGTTCTTCACTATCATCGTGATTTTCTGTCATAAATATTAAAGCTGATTTTTTATAATCGTCGGTACCTGAAGTATTAGTTTGATTCAACTTGGTTTCTTCAACTACCATTTCATCAAGAGCGGGTTTTTTAAGTATTCCTTTTGTTGGCACAGCCTCACTTGGTGCCGTAAAAGTATTTTGATTTATTGGTACTGCTCCGTTTGTTTTTAGTTTTTGATCAATGATATTATGATTATTACTATGACTGTTATTATTTTTTTCAGCTGTCGTAGGTGGGTTCTGTACAGGATTGTTTATTGTAGAAGTGGTTGATGTAGGAGTGATTGGTGCTGAGGTATTTGGTGTGGAAGTTTTATGTTCAAACACATTTTGAAGTGGTGGTTTTACAGCTGGCTTCTTTTGTTTGATCACATCATTTGTTCCTAAGCGGTTACTCGAAGTTGCTGGTACTGGAACCCCTTTTAAGAATAATAATGATATCTTTAAATGTTTTTAATGAAATACGCTACCAAAAATTATATTTTTTTAATCTAGATATAATTTGTTTATCCAAGTTTTGAAACACTCTTCTAATCATATTTAATCTATAAGGCTTTGAATAATAAAAAAAAAACGTTAGTTACCATAACAAAATTTTTGCCATGTATCTAAAACACATGTTTTACGCATTTCATGAAATACCTATTTTAAAAATCTTTTTTTATATTTAGAACAACAAACGAATTTTTACTACAATAAACAATTAATCAATATTAAATAATTGAAATTTCCATAATATAAATATTTATTACTAGTTAGATTTCATGAATATTTTTCTCTTACCTAATGGTTGTTCATCAAATTCAGAATGAATCTGATATCTCAAGCAAACAACTTCGGGCACCGTTTCCTTTGTTTTCCAATTCAGTTTGGCTTTAAATTTTTTAAATTTCAAACCCATAATGTTAAAATTATAAGGCACACCTTTATATTAGTTACATAACTAATAAATAACTATAAAACGATTTTTTATGACTGGCTCTACAAAAACCGTGAATATACTCGAGTGTTTTTGGTATTGCTATTGGTGGCTTGTTGATAACAGCGAGTGAGAATGTACTTAGCTTATCTGATATGAATAACAGGTTCTAGTGCAATAATTTTTGTGTACAGGTGTGGTTAGCATACAGATAATAAGATTATCATTACAGATAAATTATTGCCATACAGACTAAATTAAATACTAATGCTTGGATTAAATAGTATTTGTAAACATATGTATTTGATAGTTTGAGTAATTTCGACACAATAATAACAAACAAGTTTGAATACTGAAAGAATACTGAACACAATCTTAAGATTACAGTATTATAAGCAGTTAATGCGAGTTACTCATAATCACTCAAACCTAGAAAATTTTAATTCTGTTCTGTAAAACCTTACATAATGTAGTGATTTAGTAACAACGTATACAGGGTGGTTGATTTTTTATTACACTCTCGTTAATTTCGCCAGAATCCAACTAATTAAAAAATTCAAAAACTAGTCTTAAATAACGTTATGCTCTCTTTCCAATCATCTATGACAGAATGCTGTCAATTGGAAAACAAAAGAGCAGCGATTCGAAATTACTTGTTTTAAAATGGAAAACATATTAAATTCTTAATATGGTAGTATTTTAACTTTTTTCATTTATACAATGAACAATGTCATAGTATCAATATTACAATTTACTTTCGGCTTAGACCGCGTCGTCATTTGGGAACTACACCCAGCATTATCAGGTAAGGACCGACCTGTAGCTTGTCTGCCTTTACAAGCATTTGCTCTAGAAGTTTGAGCCATATTTGTTCGTAGGCCCTGCCTGCCTAAACAGGGCCGTGTGATTATATTAACCAAACCTTGGGGCGGACAAGGATTTGATCTTGATGTAGTTTAGCACTGGTGCTATATTCACTCTGAAGATGCAAGCTGCAATGTCTTGCGAAACGTTAATTTGTATGGGTTCACAAACAGCTAACAGGCATAAGCCGATTAAGTATTATTGTCCTGGGAAACAAAATACATCAAGATCAAATCCTTGTCCGCCCCAAGGTTTGATTAATATAAGCACACGACCCTGTTTAGGCAGGTAGGGCCTACGAACAAATATGGCTCAAACTGCTAGAGCAAATGCTTGTAAAGGCAGACAAGCTACAGGTCGGTCTTGCCTGATAACGCTGGGTGTAGTTCCCAAATGACGACGCGGTCTAAGCCGAAAGTAAATTGTAATATTGACAGTTCGAGAAACCGCGAAAGCCTCAAAGAATATAAAATGTCATAGTACTCAGATGAAGGAACCAAATTGACCATGTACTAGTAAAAAAAAAGAGAGCAAACGATAAGAGATGTAAGGACGTACAGAGGAGCAAATGCAGATTCAAACCACTACCTGGTACAACATGTAACAAAGAAGGCAAACAGGAAACTAGCAATTCAGAAGCTGAACAAGGAAAATATAAGAGAAAATTATGCAAACGAAGTAGACCAAGTAATAGAAAAGATCCAAAAAGAAAAATATATTAACAAAGAATGGTGCAAGATAAGCCAAGGCATACGAGCAAGTGCAGAGCGAATACTTGGATACAAAGAGAAGAAAAGCTGGAAGGAACGGTTCGAGGAGTGTGAGGAAATATGCGGGCAAAAAAGGGAAGCAAGACTAAAGTGGTTAAGAACGCCTAAGTAGGAAGACTTAGAAGACCACAAAGAACACAGAAAAGAAGCAAGAAGGACTTATAAACAAAAGAAGAACGACTGGCTTAAGAAAAAGATGGAAGAAATAGAAGAAAATAGCAGAAACAAAAGTACCCGAAGCTTTTATATAAAGATTCTTCTTCTTCTTCTTTTTCAAAGACACAAAGTGAGGACAAGGGGAATGAAGAACGAGCAGGGAAAAACAGAAGACAGTCAAGAAAGCATAAAGAAAATATGGAAGAACTACTTCCAGAAACTATTGAATGTGCAACTAGAAACTGAAGAAGACCAACGAAAGGAAGATAAAATTGGTGATAATGAAATTGAAATGGCAGAACCAACGTATGCAGAATTTAAAAATGTCTTAAACAACATGAAATGAATGGAGAACTGATAAAGAATGCAGGAGAACAACTGCATGAGAGAATTTATGAATTTGTGAAGCAGATACGGGCACAAGAAAAGATACCGGATAAATGGAAGGAGGGAGTCGTAGTGACGATAAAAAAGAAAAGAAACCTGGAAGACAGGCAATTAATAAATAATATAATGGAGAAGGAACATGAACACAACATCGACTTACACTTATTATTCATTGATTTTCAACAGGCCCTCACCAAAATCAATAGAAAGCAGATGGCAAAGGCAATGCGTAAAATGAACGTACCAACAAAGGTAGTACGTCTGGTAGAAATGACGATGGAGGAAACAACGGTATCTATTAGAACGACAGCAGGGGAAACAAGTAACTTTATAGTAAATTCTGGGATGAGACAAGGAGATGCATTATCTACCACACTATTCAATATCGTACTAGAAAAAATAATAAAAAAGACAGATCACCATGGGACAATAGTAAGCAGAGAAGGGCAACTGCTTGCATATGCTGATGATATTGGTATTATTGCAAGGTCAAATAGGAAGATAATCGAAGTGTTCATAAATCTGGAAAGGGAATTGGTACAATGGGGCTAAAAATAAACGAGAATAAAACAAAATACCTGCAATGCTAAAGAAATGTGAACATGGATAGAGGTAACATACAAGTAGGCAGTTACACATCCAAAGAAGTCGACAACTTTAATTGTCTAGGAGTCTCAATCAGAAAAATGTGAGGTAAAACAGAAGATACAAGCAGGGCACAACATGTTACACAAACAGAAAAATGTTAAAGGATAAGCAAATCACAGTTGCAACAAAGCTCAAAACATACAAAAGCCTAATCAGACCCGTCCTTACCTATGCAGCGGAGCTCTTATGCATCACACAAAGAGAAGAAGAAGAGCGGAACATTTTCAAGCGTAAAGTGCTGACAGCGATATTGGACCGATGGAGAACCCCGGAGAAGGATGAACCACAAGATATCAGTGGCGGCTCGTGAGTTAAGAAAGAGGGTGGGCACAAGAAAAAACTTACCTATTTTTTGTACATAAAATCCATTCTCCTATTTTTCATGCTGGAAAAGTCGTCTATGACTTTGTTGTCGAAATCCGGGATAGACTGGACGAACTTCTTTTCTATTGATAGGACCGCCAATGCGTTAAGTCAATCTTTTTGCACACAATTAACTTCCATCATTGAAAAAACGTCACTTTCGTCGCGCGAAAACAGCGCTCCAAAGTCCAAATTCAAACGTTGACTGCAAATCGGGAACAATCTGCTCGGTGCCCCATTCGCCTGGTATATCGCGTATAGCGAAGATAACCGATAGGCAACCGAATCATCCTCTAAATAGGTACAAATCAGTGCGTTCCCCGGAACATAGTTTTGAGCGTGTTAGCCGCGCCTTTGGTGCGGAAGGAAAATTTGATACCATCGTTAAAATAATGAAATTAAAATAATGCACTGAATTACATGTGAATTTCTTTCTGTGTTTATCTTGGTGGTTGGGTGGGCACGTGCCCTTGTGCCCTTTAGTACAAGCCGCCACTGCAAGATATTGAGGGAAATTGAAGGAGATGACATCTTGCGATTTGTAAAAGTGCAAAGAATCATGTGGCTAGGCCATGTAATGAGAAAGGAAGGTAGTACCATTAAACGAATTACACAATGGAAAAGTGAAAATAGGCCCAGAGGGAGGCCGAGATTAAGGTGGTTTGACGAGCTGACAAGAGATTTAAGGAAAATGGAGGTGACTGACTGGACTGAGAAAACAAAGGATAGGAAGGCCTGGAGGAATATAAAAAGATGTCAAAAGTCCTGAAATGGAACAGCTTAAATTCCAGTGGAATGAAATGCTATTATTATTATTATTATTATTACTAAGAAATAGAAAATATCTAAGTAGGCTTTGGAAATGCAATATTTAACCAAAACGGAAATATTACATTTGTTGCACAATAACAAAATAATAAAAATAATTGTTAGTTGTTTGACAAACGATCTGCCTTTGGCTCTCCGTAGCCAAATATGGTTCCAGTATGACGGTGCATCATTGCATAATGCAGAACTTCTGACAAACTTCTGCATAAAGCTTTGGAAATAATGAACCTTATTTATGACAATAAATGTAATGTTTTCCTGTTTTTAAAAGCCTATTTAGGTAATTTCATTTTCTTCCTATTATGACATTATTTGTTGTCTAAATAACTAAATATGCATTGTCAATGATGAGCAGAAATATTTGAAATTCTGGCATTACATACATGTCCCCCTGGATGCGACACTGACGCCCTTACCATTGTGCCACCAGGCTTTGACTAGTCATTTAATTTATAAGTTTTATTCAGCTTCACTTTGGAGTTTTCAAGTAAAAAATTCAAAATGTTAAAAAGGCACAGACGAAAAAACCAAAATTATCAGTTTTCGTTTTTTGCTAATAACTTGCTTATTGTCACTAATATCGCAAAGGGATTTTACCATTAGTACCTTTTTATGCAGATTTTAACTGTCTAGTTAGATTTTTTCATTTTCACGATATTGGCATCAACTTCTTTTTAATTTTAAATAGTCGTCAAAGGCAACCAAGCTATCACTAGAGAGAGAGCTCCGTTTTTCCTCTCTTTTGATATAATACTTGGTGGATTGATTCTTACATATAACAATGAACGATAAACCGTTTCTTTTTCAATAAGTAGGCTGGGAATAATTAATATGTATAATAAACTGCACATTCGCAAAGGCAGCAAACAACAAAACAAAACACTGTATTGGTTCTAATTAAGATTGAATTGCTTAATCTTTATAATAACAAAGTTGTAGGTAAAATTTCTATGCTAATAAGGAGCTGTGCAGAATCAAAAACAAAGCTGAAGATATTTCAGAAAATAAAACTATTTAATACTTTATGTCTGTAAGCTTAATAGTCAAAGATGGAAACCACTTAATTTGTTTTGGCAATATCTGTATAGGAATGACCTTGTTTTATTTATTAACCGCTGTTTCCCATTTTATTACTTGAAACGAAATTTACATGATGAATAATATTTTCATCAACAATTCTTTATCTATAGTTGCAAACTCTTCTCCAACATAAGCAAAAAAACAATAAAGAAGTGTAACATATAATACTAATTAAAAGTGTAAAACAAAACAAGTAACAATTAACTTGTAATTAATCAAATTAGCAAAAAAATAGAGTTTTTTCCAGTGATGGCCCATTCGAAGGTAACTTAAAAAACAAAGAATCTTTAAAAGGTAATGATTTCTAAAAAATCTAATTAGAGATTCAAAATTTACATAAAATAATACCTTAATAGTGTTAAAAACCCTTTGCAAGATAATAAACCAATTATCCACATAAATATAAATCTGAAAGTTTCTGTTTTTGCAGTCTGTACTGAAAAAAAGCAAAATTTCTTCTTTGACTGAATCTCCATCTCTTATCATTTACAAGATTTCCATGCATGCCGTGCTTGTCAGGAGTATTTTTTTTATTACGTAAAAATGCATGAGGATTTAGCTGGTGATTGCAAAATGCCTTTTTTATTAAGACGAATTTATTTTACTGACGGTAATAACAATTAAATGAGATGTATTTGCATCTAATATAAAATATGTAATAAAAACTTTAAAGTGATTTTAAAATCTATAACCAACAAGAAGAAGTTACGTAATTTAAATTAAATATTATAAAATAAAATAGAAACGCAATAAAAACACTATAACAACAACCAATTAACGTAATCCTTCAAAACATATAATAAGAAAAGCAAACCTGCTTTCCGTTTAATATAATAAAGTATATTTATATACTTGAATAACTTTTTCATAAGAAATTCTTTACAGTTCTGTGGCATTGTTTGATTAGATCATTCGCAGTAAGCTGTTGTTGGAAATATTCATAAAAATAGTAAAGCTATTGTGTTAAATTTGTTTAAATTATTATAGAAGTCGAAACTATTTTCATTGTCTATTTTCTGTTCATGAAAATGTTACAGTTGTCCAACTAATGTATCTATTGAAATATCAGAAAAATGAGTATAGTGTATTATGTAATAATTGAAAAAAATGTAATCCTTGAATCTGCTTTCAATCCAGTATTTAAAGATTTCAAACTAGCGGTAATTTTAATTACAATATTTGTTTGAAGTGTTGTGGTAAATATCTTATTTATAAAACTATATAATTCAGCACTTCAGCCTTTGGGCCCTGGGCTTGTGTTGACAATGTCTGTCCATCTTCTTCTATCCAGTACTAGTTCTCCATTCTGTCACTTGTAATTCATTCAAATCTTCCTCAATGCACTCAAACCATTGCCTCTTTAGATGCCTATTTTTCCTGCTTTCTGGTTCTTCAGTCCAGCTTCTCTTGGTGCTTAGATTCTCTTCCATTCTTGCTAGACGCCCTAACCAGCGCATTGTTTATGGCCCCTATCTCTTTATATTTACTCATCACTTCCTTGTTGGTTCTCCTTCTTTATACTTCACCTTCTTTCACTCCCTCAAAAATCCTTCTCAGTATTTGTCTTTCCCACACTGCCAACTTAAACTTATCTTCCTGCTTAACACCCACACTTCACTATCGTAGGTCACTACTGGTCCTATAATGTTTTTACTTTCCCATACCTTATAGGTATAGGGTAAGTATTGAAATCATGAAAATTTTCGAAATCGAGATTTTAACGGATATATCCGTTTTGGATCTCTAGGAACCCAAAAAAGTGGTTTTTAAAAAATGTCTGTCTGTGGGTGGGTATGTACGTACGTATGTACGTATGTGACGCTCCTACAGCCGAAAGTATTGCTCCGATTTTGATGCGCTTTGGAATGCGGGGGTGTATCGAAAATTCATCAAAAAAATAAGCTTTTCAAAAAAATCCGATGCCGGAAGCGGAAGTTACGCATGTTTTTTTGGTATCACTTTTTTCGTGATTACAATTTTGAAACTTTTATCGCGGATAACAATAGAGGGTCATAAGACAAATCTGTTAGTTTTTTTCCGAACTCGCTAGCTTTAAAATGAAGGGCGCTATGATTTTTTGAAAATTTTGAGTTTAACGCCCAATTACTCGAAAACGGATGAATCGATTCAAATGATTTTTATTATCTGAATAGTATATGAAGGGTAAAATGAGGTGATATAAAAAGTTTTTGAAAAATTATAAGGGGTCTAAATTACGAATTTTCAAAATTTTGGAAATTTTCAAAAAATTATTTCTCAAAAACTGCTCCAAGGATTTTTTTTAAACTTCATATGTCGATAGACCTCGCAAGGGGCTATCGATATGTTTTTTGAAGAACTCCGTAATTTTCCTGTGGCGCCCTCTACGAAGCTTGGAAGTTTGAAACTTCAAACTCCTTTAATTAATAAACGAAAAAAGATAGG
>JABXWE010010958.1:0-18895 GCA_014611495.1 Limonius californicus | reverse complement strand
TATCTTATTTTTGTAATTATTAATTCTCTTTCAGATAATAACATAAAATTTTAAAATGTTTCACTAATAACAAAGTTAGAGCCAATATAAAATTTCAGTGGTAGGTTAAGTGCCTCTTACGGTCAAGTCTGGTTAATGAAAATAATTATGTCACTGTACGGCATAATGGTAAGTATGTGTACCAAATTTGAAAGAAATATTTTTAGATTTGTGGAAATTGCAATAAAAAGAAAAAATAAAAATTGAACTTTAATGCCCTATAACTTCTTAAGGAAGGATTTTTTACCTAAGGTATATTAGGTTTAATCGGTTTATTTTAACCTTAAGAATCTTTGACTAAACGCTGGCCCATTCTTTCTGAGACACCCTGTATATATGCTAGTAATTACACCTTCAATAAATCACTACATACGTGCATAGTTAGAAATTAGAATTTCATCAAAAACAATATCTAATGGAGTAATAATTATTGTAGAATACATATCAAACTCCATTTTACCCCAATAACAGAGTTCAGGTACAGACTATTTGCTAAACACTTGATGTACATTAGGATATAGTGTGGCCGCTACGCTATGTTCCTGCGCCTTACACCGGTATTTTACATACCTATGTGGCAAAGTCTGCTGGTGCTTGGTTTTCAATCCGTACGTACGTACGAACTTCATCAACTATCATATGTCAAATATCAATAAACATGATTTATTTCTTCAATACTGAGACAACTAATTGGAAGAATACCATCGGAAATATTCAGAAGACGTGATTAACTATAAATAGTTTCAAATAACCGTAGACCGATGTGTCGGACTGTTCCGTGAAACAGGAAGTACAGGGTCAAAGAGTGGCTGTGAACGACCATTCGTTCGTACTCTAGAAACCACAGGAAGAGTTAAGGAAATAATGAAAAATGGACAAAAACTTCAATTCGTCGCTTACCACAAGAAATGGATCTACCTGTGACAACATGTTGTTAGGTAATATTACACAAAGTTCTGCATTTTTATCTTTATAGAATGGCAGTAGTTAAAGAATTATTACTCTTCACAAGGGTTACAGTTGTACGAATGGTTCTTAAAACGAAACTTGCTTTCATAGGACAGTATTTGTTAATTTCCAGAACATTAGAATTTGGAAAACTGGTAATCCTTATCCATATATTCATTTTTTTAATCCTTGAATGTCTGAGCAACGATCAGTGCAAGAAGCATATTCGGGTGTACATTTTTTGAGAGTAATAAATTGTTTTATTTGGAATCAAGATAAAGAACTAAAGCAAGATGATTTTGAACAAGATGGGAACTCTGGCAACGATAGGTAACAGGGGGCGACCCAAAGCAACCGTAGATGGAGTTATTGAAAAAATCGAAAACTTCAATTGATTATTTACCACAACAAATAGAGATATCTGTGGGAATCTGCACAATGTCTACAGTCCTGTGAATAGTTCTAAACACTCTGCAGAATGATTATAATCCTTTAAGGTTAAGCTTCTCTGTGGCCGAGGCATGGTTTCGTAGATTATTATTTGTTAACTCCCAGAACGTTGGCATTCAAGCTTTTTTTACATCTTTAAAGAATAGGTGTCTGAGTGGCAAATAATGATGTTTTTTGAAGACAATACATTGTTTTATTCAGGATCACAATGACAAACTGTAGCAAGGTAAATTCTAGTTAGATGATCCACCTTCTTTATATTATGGTAATATATACACATATCCGGGTATATTCCGACGGTCACGGCTTTCCCATAGTTCGTAGGTATTCATTGCTGCTCTAATTTCTTTGTTCCAGGATCATCGCAGTGTGCCCTTTGGCATTTTCCTGTAGGTGTCCAATTAAAGATTCTTTTCGTCCATCTCTGATTGTACATCCTTAACAAATCATTTAAGTCCTCTTCTATCCCTCCTATCTGTAATTCTATAATTCCGTCTTGGGTTTCCATTTTGTTTCGGATTTCCTCATTTGTAACATATTCTAATGGTGAGACTCTGATACTTCTTATTAGGAAGTCCATTTTTACTGCTTTACGTCGACTCTCGTTTTTGATGGTCCATGTCTCACAGCCGTAGCATAAAACCGACTGTACCATTGTTTTTTCAATGTATTTCTTTACGTTGTTTGATATACGCCGGTCCCACCATATTGAGTTTAAACTTACTATTATTCTTCGACTATTTTTAACTCTGGAGTATTTTTTCCTGGCCTATACTGTTTTTGGTAACTGTTGTTCCTAGGTATTTGTGTTTTTCTACTTGTTTTAGTCTTGGTTGTCATTAATGAATATTTAAAATTGAGAATCTGTATTTATTATAAACTCTTCGATATTCGTCTTATAACCTGACATTCTTACAAAATATTGGAATTTAATATAGTGCTACTTGTTTTTTATAGCCGTACCGTAAAACTCTATATTTGCTATTCCAATCAATAATTGAACTAAAATAAATAAATTGCATATGGGAAATAATTGCGGGGAGACCCGAAGGCAGTTCCGCACACTGCTGCCACTTTGAGATACGAGATAAATTCAAAATCTTATCTACCTAGCCATGAAACAGAATGGACACAAAAATGTTAATAATTTTATTTGTAAGTAGTAAGTTGGCATCGATGGTCTGTTTTAGTATTTGAGTAAAATCTTCTTCTACTTAAATATTTCGTCGGTTTTCTAAACAGATAAAAATCAGATGGTCTGGTCTGTAAGGTGGGTGTAAAATCTCCTGAAACCTGTAAAACAGGCACGACCTTTCGAGCCTTGTAGACTTGTGATTTGTTATAGAAAAGTACAATACTTTTCTGACGCAAATGTTGGCGTATTGACAATACGTTTCTCCAGTAAGTGTAGTCCGTCTTGCCATATATTCGATGAACAATATTCCCTCCATGTCCCATAAAATTGTGGCCATTAACTTCCCGGCAGAACGTTGGGTTCAGCATTTCTTGGGAGCTGGAAAACCCTTATGGGCCCCATTGCATCGATTCTTGTTTCGTCACAGGATCCCAGTAATGAACCCAAGTTTCGTCACCAGTCACCATTCGTGATATAAACTTTGAATTTTTCTCTAAAGTGGACAGATATTGATCGTAAATTTTTTGACGGTGCAATTTTTGTTCCAGAGTCAGGAACCTTGGAGTCCACCGCTCGGACACCCTCTTCAAGCCTAATTTATCGTGTAAAGTGGTAATGACGCTTTCCTCAGAAATTCCTAATTCTGAAGATTTAGTTGCAACTTTTAAACGTCGATTCCCCAGCACTATAGCTTCAACTCAAAAGAGAAAAAAGCTAAAGCCTGCTGGGTTACAGTTGTTTCAACGCTCGTTACATACACACACCTAAAAAGCTGTATGTTATTCTTATATAATAAAGCTACCAAATTATCACATGAATATTCAGACTTTCATAACGATTTTCTGTACGATAGAAATGCACTACCCTTCTTATCATCAACAACTCTAACCCCGTAGGACACATGAAAAATACATCATCTACGGAAGGTTGTAAAATGTCAAAACTTTCGGCTTGTTTTTGGTGCGACTATCAATAATGAATACGGTGAAAGAAAAGGGTCATTAAATTTCCGTCAAGGGAAGAAAAGGTATCAACATCAATGACGCAGACACATGAAAGAGCGTATGAGGACCATTCGCCTTGTTACTTATTGATAATGGTGGTTCACCCTCTCATACTGAAGTAAATTACATTGCCGAACCTGCTCGTTGTTTCTATAACGGGGAAAATTGGATTTTTTGCTTGACGCATTCATAATTCAGAAACAGCGCTGTTGTTTATAAACCAGAGGATCTCTGTATAGGCGAAAAAGCTGCTATTTGGCAGAAATAAGGAAATGCTACATGACTTGCACAATTTTGTTGTTTAGCAGGAGAAGAATGCTGCAGCAATGTTTTGTCAGCAAATAATGCAAAAATATTCCCCAATTTCAGATCGCAATAAAAATTCCTAAGGTCTCTCCAAAATTTTAATAAGAATCACAGACGCTACATAGCAAACGTAAAATTGGAATAGGATATGGTGGTCCATGAGATAGGTATTCACTATTTATTATTAAAAGGGCTCGTCTTCCCCGCTTTATTATGAACAGCATACTTGAAAAATACCCGACGCTTTTTGCAGCTTTTGAAATGGCACCCTCTACGCAAATAGTGCTTTAAAAGAGAAGGAGAAACACGATAGCTGTTCCAGTTCTGCCTTTGTTATTAAAAAAATATTTTTATTGCCGTATCACAAGCGCATAACAAGTAAAAGTGCATAATTAATTTCTTAGCGTATGTAAACTGCAAAGGAGGAAGTAAACATACACAAAAGTAGTGGGATAAAAGCAGCAGCATATCCGGAAATTGGTAGTCAAGTTAGCATTTTTGGAAAACAATGCATTTCATGTCTATCGCAAAGATTATTTGATTAATATAAGGTATTAGCTCGAATTTATTTTTTATCGAGAGGAGTGTAAATATTGTTAAAGCCATCAACTGCAAGATCTATTTGTTAACGGTTGCACTGGTTGCGATTCTTTTTCATCCATAAGAAGTTAAGTTTTATAATAATACTATCTGAACCCGTGGGCTACGCTTCACATTTCGGGAGACAAAAAAACTGAAACAAAAGAAATAGGAAATTGGTAAAGAGATGGTATTCCATACATTTTATGTTTGTCAATATTGTTCGATTGAATAAGTGAAGACGAAGCAGATGACAAAGAAGTTTATTCGAATCAGTTCAAGTTCCATTATACTGAATGTTCGAATTTTAAAGTCTTTGATTTTATGCGTAAAACCTTGATATGGTACTTCTTCTTCCTAGATGGCGCAGAAAGTCCGTAACAGTCAGGGCTAGTGTCTTGTTGTACAAGCCGTCAGGGCATCGTCGAAAAAGCGATTGTCTTGCGCGAAGGCTAATTGGGATATTCTTAGGGCTCCATTACGACGTACCCAAAATGCTTTATCTCAGTGCCAAGACAGGTGCAGGTACATCGACGTAGAATACGAATGGAGGTTTTTCCATATTTCCACACTTCCTACGTAAGGGATTATTGCTGATCTCAAGCGCTTTTGTAAATAACAGTGTGACCATGGTGTTTCTTCTGTTCATATACAGAAACGTTTTTGTCGTTGTTTTAGGCGGAGGTCCTTTCATAAGAAGTTTCAGAAGTTCTCAGCTCTTGCTTTCTTGCTGTATGACAGCATGAGGGAGTCCTAGACCTGACTTCCCTCCTATCAATGGCGTGCCCGAGCTAGATTTTGCCAAAGCCTGGGTCTGTTACCTGTTCGTTCCCCTCCATGTTGCTATGACCAAGAATCCATAGTAGTTAGATTCAGTTGCACGAACCTAGTCTTATCAATGTTTGACAGCAGTCAATTACTAGCATGTGGGCGGTATGGTATTGGTGTAAGGTATTGATACGGTACAATTCGTATAAATTTTATATGCTATTTGCCACCGTTATAACATTCTTCTGTAATTCCAAGCGAATACCTGCCACACTAGAAGTCTCTTTGTATTTATAGACACATAAGAAATTAATTAATTCCATTACTAACGGTAGACTCTTGATAATTCATTTCTTTCGCTTGCATTTTTAATACCAATGCAATTATATACAACGATCGAAAACTTACGTAAAACCCACAGTTAAGCCTTCTTCATTCTTAAATATCTAATTTATATCCAAATATATGCCCTCGTTTTTAATTTTAATTCCTTCCGTTTATTAATTAAAGATTTGATTTAGTTACAAAGTTGTTTAAAACATAATTTTATTTTATAATATTTTATAAAATATCAATTGAATTGTAAATTGTAACTCTCATTCTTATTGCATTGAATACATAATTTATCTAAAACTACAGGAGTATTTCTGAAAAATATTAAGCAGTATTTGTCTAAATAGATGATATAGTTTCCTTGAATACCGTTTCAAGGTGATGTTCTTATGTATGTATTTGTATTTGTAGGGAGTAGAAAGTGTGTTATAAGGAGTGAAATGCACATACGGCTGCTTCAATATAATTTTCTAAGTATACAGGGAAAGGCAATTTTAGCGTCTTTTAGTTTTCAGTGGGTAAATATGAGTTTTAGAGCATAGAATGCCTTAAACCAACTCAACTTCATAAGAAAATGGGCTTTCAACAAACTGTACTGGACTTAAAAGTTTTGTAAAATTGGCTGGAGCTTTATTACAGTTGTCAGCTACCTGTACTACGTTATTATTACTATATGTATTTCTTGTCTCTATGTTTAGCAGTTCTTGATACGGCGCGGCGGTTGAAACAAAGATTTTTCCAACTACAATCAAAATAAGCAAAACAGTTCGCTTGAACTTTCCCACAATTGAAACTACCTATGCATAGTTAAGAAAGTATACAATATGTTTCAAATTCAAAGTTCACTCACAAGCCAATAGCAAGAAACGCAACTTTGGTTAAATAAGAAAAAATGAGAAATTTGTCAAACCTAATGTTTTTTCAAAAAGCGTACAGTCTAATTGTTATAATCAATCAGTTGTTGATCAATTTTCATTATCCAGCTGGCGATATAAATCAGCACTATAATTTAATCAATTTTTAATTACCATTGGTAGAGATTTAAACTGAACGCAAAAATCTTTAACATGTTTGGAAGTAAAATAAATAAACAGACTATAAATAAGAATCCAGAATATTACGATTATTTTTAAATTAAACACAATGAATGACCGGGCGAGATGTAGTGTTTATTATTTACTTTTGGAATGCTTAGGTACGTCAACAGTTGCAGTTTACAAATAGTGCATATAGTCCAAGAACACAGAGGTTTTCGTTGCTAATAAGTAGCTGTAAATGACTTCAGTATTATCATAATTCATATATAGAAATTTTTTTTATTTATTCAACCAAAAACATGAAAGTGACTCCAACTTGCTGATTGCAACTAGAATACCTTACATGGGGCGAGTCTGCTAAGACAAATCAGCTTATTTGAGATATTAGAAAAAGTATTTTTGGACAGATTGTAATAGCTGGTGCCTCCTGTGTATAGGCACGGTTAAAATTGTTTTTGGGGGTTTTCCAAGATGTTAAACAATTTTTAAGAACTTCTTATAAAAATTATTGTGTTAATCGTGTTAAAATGAAAATGAAGAAATCCAAGAAATCCGTGCCAAACTATATAACAAAAATTAATATAGAATCTCTACAAGATGATACGATCAAAGAATTATATAAAAACAGATTAACAACCAACATCGAGAAAGAAGATAGTTGGAAGAAAATAAAACATAATATACTGCAAGCAGCAACTGAAGCAGTTAGAGAAAGAAAAGTCATTATAAATACAAATTTAAGCGATAGAAAAACGCCATGGTTCTGTGAGGACATAAAAAGCCTATCACAACAAAAAAGGATAGCCTACCTTTTATACAGACAATCACCAACGCAACGAGCATTCGAAGACTATAAGATAACCAGAAACCAGGTGAAAACAGTATAAGAAAAATACAACGGGACTATTGGAAAACATTTTCAAGTAACATGGAAAGAAATTTCTATGGGGTACGAAAACAAATATGGAAGCTAATACGGAATCAGAAAACGGAAACAAAGGAATATATAGAAACACCACAAATGGGGATTGCAGAATGGATAAGATACTTTTCCGAATTATTAACAGCTGAACACCAAAGAGAAGAACAAAGGGAAGAAGAAGAAATGGAACAGAACGATATAGATATAGAAACAGCATCAGAAGAGGTATAGCATGCTGTAAAGAAACTAAAAAATAGAAAATCTCCTGGTGAGGATGGAATTACTAACGAGCTACTAAGTACGGAGGAAAAAAGCTAATTAATGAGCTAACAAAACTACCTCAGAAGATAATGAAAACGCAAAGGATACCAATGGAGTGGAGAACAAATATATTGATACCTATATCCACGAAAGGCGAGAAAAACTTCCGGAAAATTGCAGAGGGATTAATTTGCTCAATATAACACTAAAACTAACACAAAAACTGAATAACATAATCACACTAGAAGATGCATAAGAAGAATTTAGAAGCGGAAGATCGTGTACCGACGCAATATTTGTGTTACGATAACTAATAGAAAAGTCTCTAGAATATAACAGACCTGCGTTTCTGTGCTATATCGATTTAAAGAAAGCCTTTGATAGGATACAATTAAATGATTATAAAAATACTGGCTAATAGAGAAGTACCATCACCAACAATTAAACTGATCAGACACAAATACGAAGACAACAGAATTATAATCAGGAGCCCAGAGGGTTTCCCGAACCAATAGTAGCTGAAAAAGGAATCAGACAAGGTCACTTTTTGAGCTCGCTATTATTCAACATTGTTATAAACGAGATAATAAAGAAAATCAAACCGATGCGAGGATATAGAATCGGACAAAACAAAATAAATATCATATGTCATGCAGCCGATGATGTATTGGTTGCGGAAGACGAGGATGGATTACGGAGATTGCTCTATCAGTTTAAGCAAATAGGTAAGAAGTACAATATGGACATCTCTACTGAAAAAACAAAATCGATAACAGTACCGAAAGAATCATTAAGGTGTAAACTGATGGTAGAGAACAATCCAATCAAACAAATAATGGAAATAAAGTATTTAGGAGTGAAAATGTCAAGCTATGGAAACTTAGGCAAAGAAGTAGGGGGCCAAACAATAAAAGCAGGAAGAATAAGAGGCAGCCTAAACAATACGATATGGAAAAATAAGCATTTAAGATTGGAAACGAAAGCACAAATATACAAAGGGGCGGCAAGATCCATCACGACATACATCACGGAAACTACGGTAGATACTACAAAAATAAAACAGCGGATGCAAGTGGCAGAGATGGCAATACTAAGAAAAATAATAGGAAAGACAAGGGGAGACAGAATACGTAAGGACAACATACGAGAAACATGTAAAATAGAACCAATAACAAAATGGGCAAACGCCAGACGACATTTACAGTTGTGCTTGTTGGAGGTACGTTCTGGTAATGTTTGCAGTGTGTGGACGTGTGTTATCCTGTTGGAAAATACCGTTTGGCAACGTCTGCATGAATGGTACTAACACCGGTTCCAGGATATTATGAATATATATAGCGATGAACATTTAAAGTGCCTCGGACGAACACAAGAGGTGATCTTCTACCGAAACAAATCGCACCCCAAACCATAACTACAGGTGTTAAAGCTGTATGGCGTCTTTCAACAAACTCTAGATTTCGTCTTTCTCCTCGATATCGACGTACCTTCCTACGGCCGTCATTTGCCCACAAACAAAATCTTAATTCGTCACTGAAGACAATGTCGTTCCATTGCTGATTCAAATGCTGCCGCTCTTGACACCAAGCAAGCCTAAGTGCTTGTTCATAATGAACGTAAGCATAAGAAATTCATAACAAATACGTAATTCATAAAGTTGGACAATAGGAAAGCAACGTGCCTGTTCACAGTGCTCCCGTAAAATATTAATGTTTGCGTACTGTTTATGTTTATATTACGGTCGTACGTAAAACGTACGTAATGTTGGAAATGATTTAACTTTATATAATTTTTACGGTAGATTTAGTGATTTCAAGCATTATCAAGTCAAGACGAAGCCACGAAAAGGGCACTAAAAAGAAAAATAATGGAAATCCTTTATTCAGACGAATATTAAACAGTTAAAAATTAAATGTAAACTTTGTATTTTGTGTTAATATTAAACAATAATTATTGAAAAAACATTTAGAGAAATCATGTTCTTTTTACATATTCAATTTGATCTTGTTAGAATCCAGCAGCTGTCAAAGGTCATTTCATTTGATGCAAATGTTGCGTTGTTACTTCCAAATCTACCACAGGTTTCCATTATAGAACCTTCTACTTCATCTTCATTGTCGACATAATTTCTTGGACAATAGCGTTTTTGTGCCTGAAGTGATTTTCTTATGAAATTATGAAGACAGACATACATAGAACCACTTTTTGCAGGAGTTGTCACTCTTATATGTTTGCCATCAATGCTTCCCACACAATGTGGCATGTTCCAAGTTTTCCTGTAATCTTCTGCAACTTTTCTTAATGTTGCTTCTGTTGGTTCTCGTAACACAATTGAAGACAACAGATCCCATAATACTGCTAGAACTTCCTGTATTACCACACACACAGTTGACTTCCCAATGTGATAGCTGTTAGCGATGCCAAAATAGCTGTCTCCAGTAGCTAAGAGCCTGAAAAAAGAACGAGAAAAGAAGGATGCAATTTATTATAATATTAATTGTTTTATAATATGTAATACTGACCTCAAAGTAATAGCTAGTCGTTAACTTGGGTTTAGTGGTTTTCTGATACTTTTTTTTCTAATCGAGGACCTATAAAACTCAACAAACTGTCAAACAATGCTGGGGTCATTCTAGTCGACAGAAAAAATCATTCAACGTCATGCAATTGCATCTCTAAAGATAATCGTCTGAATTCTCCTTTTTTTTCTCTGTCTGCATTTATCGGCCTAACCCACCAACGTCTTTTTTATTTTTGCTTCACAACACCATCGATACTTCTTTCTCTTCTTCTTTTCAGCAGTAAGAGCAACAAAAGTTGTATATTCTCTTTCGACCCTACACAAATAATTCAAACGTACTAAGACAGTGATTGAAAAATAAATTGGTGTTCTGACTTTTAGGTTAAGTTTAGATTACGTTTAGTTATAATTTCTGACTGACAGGAGTGAGGAGTGACAGCTGGCGCATGCGCTGCTTATGTATTTTTACCGACATATTATGTACATTGTGAACGCTTGTGGTTTTTACGTAAATATTACGTTTTACGTGTTATGTATTTCTTATGCTTACGTTCATTGTGAACAAGCAGTAACAGCCTTGTGATGTGCAGTTAAAGGGAGACGTTGGAATGGACGGTAGGATCGCAGTCCAAAAGAAGAGATTCTTCTGTAAATTGTTGCCACTGACACGCGGAGGTGAAAAGCTCGCATCCAGTTCAGCAACAAACCGTTGTTTGAAAGCGGTCTCGTGTAGCTATTCTTCGAAGAGCCGATCTTCACGAACATTGCTGATACGTGGAGGTCTACCAGTTGGATGATGTCGCTGAATGCCTTCTTCTAACCAAGCAGACCATATTCGTGCAACTGTAGTGTGGTCCCGATTTACCCTTCTACCAATTTCACGAAAAGAACGTTCAGCTTCTTTCATGCCGATAATTCGACTTCTATCAAAATCGGAAATGTGGTTAACATTTCTACGTTGTCTTACTGGAGGCATTTTAAAACATTAATTTTGTCACAAAATGTAACAAAATCACGAAACAACTAATTAATGTTTACTAGATATTGTTTTGTTTCTAAACAACAAGTTGATGAGAGACAGTAGACGAACACTACAACCACTTGATTTTTTAATGGAAATAGTGATTATTTCATACGCAATAATAAGACATTATTTTAGCAAATTTTCAAACACGTAGCTTTATTTTTAATGGGTGGTGCATTTCCATGAAACTGAGCATATAAAAAATCGTAGCGGCATTATTTTTAGAGCTAGAGATTCCAGAAAAAACTATTCCATTTGAGCTAAAACGCTCTAGATTAAAGTAATCTCTGTTACACGTTCCGAAATTAGTTTTTCTGAAAAAATTAAGACATCTCTAACTTCCGTGTCCATTTTCGGATTGCTTTGAGAAATTGATTCTTATCTTTGCACTAACAATACAATGAGCCCTAAGTTATGCTGCACATACACTCGTAACCTGCCTTTTGTAAGAATCAACCGTTTTAGCATTCCTGAAAATCCAAAATGTGTATTTCCCCCAAAATCTGAACTTTACGTGATCACGGTACGTTCCCTAATTGACAGTATGGTAAAGGAATAAAACTAATGTATTCCCAAATTCGGTTAGGATGCGCAGCTAATTAACATTTCTGAACACACGCCACTGGGCAACAGAAATATGTAAAGGAGAACTTAGTGGAACATTTAAGCTTACAAAATTATGCAATTACTCTAAGCATGATGCAAGCGAGACCGTAATATTTCAAAGGGGGTTCGGTTCCATTCCTAGAAGGAGCATTATCTTGAATTAACCATTTCCTTTCTGCAACGTAATTTTAGTTTAACCGTACTGGGTACAGCTCGATAAAATAAATTACAGTACGTGACAAAAATCACGATAACGTAATCGAAAAATTATTCCCAAAAGCAAATGTTTTCGAAATTACATTCCAGCAGTGTGCTTGTCACGGCCCAGACTTGCAAATAAACATCGGGCCCATGAAGATCTTAGTTTATTCCCCCATGCTGCTGAAAAGCAATTTTTAAACGCTTGATGGGAATAACGATCAAATATAGGGAATTAAACAATCAATAAAGTCCCGCGAAACACGCAAGCGATTGTTTGAAAACCGACACACAATTCGAAAGGAACGTGAAATTGCCTGGAATGCTCGAGCTTTTTTTTGTTTTAATGCGATGCTTTATCTCCCTTTACTCGTTTACACCGGGAACTGAGCACTGGCTTCTCACTGCGGCGATAAAAACGAACAACGATAAAGAAAGAACCCATATGGAGTCCCAAAAACGTTGCGATAATTTATGTGGCGATCGAGAGCCCCATTTAATTTGGAGGAAACTCTCAAACTCTGCTCCTAGTATTCCCTTTTCCGTTGCTATCGATCCCCGAATGTCCATAACAAGGGGATATTAGTTCAATTTTGAAGAAAAAGCTCACATCGAAAATGTTTTCCATTAGTAGATCAACAAAGCTTGAAAGATCATCTGTGTTTTGGAATATCGAGTTTCAGGTCAGTCAATAATTAAGGGTGTACGCAACAATTTCACAGAGTACTGAATTCAATCTAGACTTCCGATTATATCATTAGGTATTGATTTTGGTATGTTGATAATCCGCTGAAAGGTAAAACTCTGAATACACTAGCACACAATAGATTCCGGGCAACAATGAGGTGCCACCTGAAAAGGCTTTTGTAGAAAAAATGTTAACAGAGCGTTTGAATGAGTTTTTTGTTGGGAGATTTTGTTGGGAAAGCAGCGCATATTAATTATTCCGGAATAATAATTTGGGGTTCACACGTTTCCTTAAATTTTATTTCCAGTTACTAAATTCAATACGAGTGGATAAAGAAGGTTAGAAACAATATAAACCCCTGTACAGTTTATAATTAAAAACTTGAGTTTCAGGTTTTTTGCTCTTTGTTATTTTTGAGCGCTTTTTAGAGACTTTTAATCAATTCAGCTTTTAATCAAACAAGCTTAATGAGATTTGGGATAGGTACAGTATTACAGTTTTTTTTTTGAAAATATAAGAAGCGTGAAATAATTTAGAGAGCTTTATTTACAAAAGCTTAACGTTAACAAATTTTATTTCAAAGGTCAGCGGTTAGCATTTTATTATTGCCTATCTAACGAGATGCAATCACAATTAATTACTGCACATAAAACTAGCAGCAAATAAAAGATCTGATCTGTAAGTTATTTATGTTCTAGCAATTAAACAATGCAATACTACAGTGTGTAGAACCAGCTTAAGAATGTGTATGAGAACCGAAACTCTTCCCGTTTCCCAACAAAAGACCACCAAATATGATGTTAAATACAATTACTCTTAAAAAGAAAAAACACACCGGGATACGGTATAATCAGTTACGCATATTTACAAAGAACACAACTTACATCTCGATACAGCTGATTATTTTGTTGAATAAAATTGCAAGTTCAATTCTAATTATTATTATTAAATAGCA
Source organism: Limonius californicus (assembly GCA_014611495.1). NCBI lineage: Eukaryota > Metazoa > Arthropoda > Insecta > Coleoptera > Elateridae > Limonius > Limonius californicus. Next base: position 5,121 of record JABXWE010010958.1, on the reverse strand, counting down.
TAATTTTTAGACAACAAACCTACACCGTTAGTCCATCGCGAACCGTAGAACACCGGGCGCCTGGGTTACGGTAAAACTTTAAAAACATCAGACGAATGCTGCCCCTCACTGGAAATACTGATACGGCATAGTTAAACGTCTCGACGAGGATTATAACTTACTACTAATCAAGATCCAGTTCTGTGATGTTATGTTTACATAGCAGCAACGGGCAACAATTTTCGCAGCGAGGTATGTTTTCCATTGGTTTGACAGTGAAGATGTTTTCCACAAATGATAATTATTCCGAAAATTGTAGATTGGGCTAAGACCCATTGAATCTGGAAGCAAGCAGTATTGGTGTAAAGTTAAACACAAAGCGTCGCAATATAATCAAGGTCTATACATAAATGCCCTCAAAATCGGTAAAGTTCGTGTTTCTTCATCCAATACAATACTCATCATTGAATAATATTCCTCATAATATTTATGTATTATCTATTTGATGAATTACAATTTTAGCGTGTATTAATTTAAATACCTATTACATTCATTAACTTAGGTTCACATGCGGCAAAATTGGGAAAGTCAAAAAATTACGTTTTTAACCTGTCTATGAATAATCTCAACTAACAGCAAATATTGGACAATCCATTCCAAAGGCGACTTATCGCGACACCGGATGGTCTTCTTAATTATTTAATTTTAACAAAGCATTGTAAGCGACGTTTACCGAGAAACGGTAGACACCGAGCGCCTGGGGTACGGTAAAACTTTAAAAAGTTCCTACGGACAAATAGCGCTCCCTACAATAATAGTAAGTCTGGGTGAGAACTACAACCTACGATCCAGTACTATCTAATTATGTTTACAAAGCAATGACAATCCAAAATTATCGAAACGAGTTATGTTTTCCAGTGGTTTATTATGTTTGACCGTGGAGGCCTTTTCGGTAAATAACCGTTATTCCAAAAAATTTATATTGTAGCAGTAGATAGTAAAGTTTACAATTCTTCAGCCAATACAATAGTCAACATAGCATCATCAATATCATGCAGCCAATCGCGTCCACTGTTGGACATAAGCCTCCCTCATTGCTTTACATTTTATTCAATTTTGTGCTGTTTACCCAATTTCCTGCCACTCTCTGAAGGTCATCTGTCGATCTATTTGGCGAACGTGTCCTATTTCGTGTCTCGGTCTCCGAGATATTACTTACATCCTTCACTTTTTTGGTATATCAAATCTGTTCATTTGGTACTCTATTTCTGAGGGTAATTCCTAACATTACTCGCTGAATCACTCTTAGTTTATTGACTGATTTTTGAGTTAACCTAACAGTTTCCGCCCCATATGTTTGCACTGGTAGAATTCATTGGTCGTATACTTTACGCATCAGACACATTGGTATTTTGCTCTTAAACACGTTTCTTAGTTTACCAAAAGCCGCCCATGTAATACCAACTCTCCTATATATTTCACAGGTTTGATTGTTCCTGCCGGTTCTGATTTCATGGCCTAGCCTTCCACTTGTTCGATTTCATAGTTGTCGATGTTGATGTTTCTACTTAGGACAAGATTTGTCATAACTTTTGTTTTATCAAAGTTCATTTTGAGACCCCCTTTTTCTGATGCATGTTTCAAACTTTTGAGCATATTCTTCATCTCTATTATATCGTCTGATATGAACACTATGTCATCAGCGAATTTCAGCTGGTTTAATTTTTCGCCATTTATATTTATTCCCAATTCTTCCCATTCCAAATTTTTAAATATACACTACAGGGCTGCAGTAAATAATTTGGGAGAGAGGATGCCGCCCTGTCTTACACAGTATTCTATTTTAAACTTGCTTGTTGTTGTTTCGTGAAGTTTTACACATGACGTTGCATTTCTGTATATATTTTGAATTAGTGTTGTATACTATAATCTATTCGACTTTGTTTTAGGGCTTGAAGTATGAGTCCAAATTCTAGGGAATCGAAGGCTTTCTCATAGTCAATAAATGTTTAGAGTAGTGGCCTATTATATTCTACACATTTCTCAATTAAAACCTTTATGTTTTGTAGATGCTCATTTGTTCCATAACTTGCTGTAAACCCGAGTTGTTTTCTTGATTGGTAGAAGTCCAGTTTCGCTGTTAATCGTTTCATTAAACAGTTTATATAGTGTGTTAGCAGCAGTGTTGGGTAAGATCCTTTAATTAGGGATCTAGATACAGATTCAGATGCATTTAAAAAATATGATCTAGATCCAGATCAAAGATCCAAACCTAAACATGGATCTAGATCAAGATCCAAGATCCTTAACAAAATATCTAGATCCTTTATAGATCCTTTCGCATTTCGAACGTGTCAGGGGTGATCTTTTATAACAGCAGTGACGCAAATACCGAAAAATTTCTGTTCTTGCTTTACCTAGTCGGCCTAATAAGTAATAAAATAACTAAAGTATTTTTGCTACCTCGCAATATTTGAGGGACAGGAAATTCCAGGCGTCTGTTTGCGTCTGCACAATTGTTCAACTACAGGTATGTTTAGTGCATAATGGGTAGGTAAAACCAGTAAAACCCAACTGCAATCTTCCTGGAAACACGTACATAATTTATTTTGCTAAAGAAAAATAGAAGACATTTCCTAAAATACATAAACATACTTTAAATAGGAATTATTACTCAATGCGTTTTTAAAGTTCACAAAAGAAAAATCAAGAAATAAATTGTAGCGGATCTTTGGATCTAAAGATTAAAGATCCAGAAAATTATGATCTAGATATATATACAAGATCCTCGTGTAGAAAGAATCTAGATCCAGACACTAGATCCACATAGTGGATCTAGATCCGGGGTCTAGATCCACTGAATCTAGATACTACCCAACACTGGTTAGCAGACTAATGGGTTTATAGTTATCTAATTTTGACATATCACCCTTTTTGTATATTATGGTCACTATTTCTTTATTCCACTTGTCCGGTATATTTCCTTCCGTTAGACATTCATAAAATAATATTTTGATCGACTGTAAGAGAGTTTTTCCTCCTAATGTTATTGCTTTAATCACCATCTCATCCTCTCCAGATGAGCGGTTATTTTTCATTTCTGAAAGGGCCGATTTAATTTCTATTGTTATACTTGGAATATCTTCTGAACCTTGGTTTATAACTCTCCTTTCTTCTGCTTCTGCTTCATCATATAGTTTTCTACTTGTATATAGAGTTCGACAGAATTTTTCTGCCACCTTATTAATGTCTTCTCTGTTTGTTATTGTGCTTCCACTTTCGTCACGGAGCTTGCTGATTTCATTTTTTCCTTGCAGTAGTTCAAATCTTATAATTTTCACCCTTTTATTTCCTTCTATTGTTTCTGTAATTATGTCCATATTGTATCTTCGTAAATATTTTCTTATTTCAGTTGATATCCTTCTAGTTAGTATTTTATGTCTTCTGCTGTTATATCTTCTCGCTCTCTCAACTTCCTTCTTTCATTCATTAAGTTTTTCGTCTCGTCGCTAAGCTTTTCGTTTCCGTTGATCTTTTTAGTAAAATATTTTATTTGGGCTTTTTAATTGCTCTATTATACTAAACTATTATACTCATCTATATCATGATTTTGATGTCAAATGTTTTTAGAGTATTATTTATTTCTTCAGTGTACGCTTCGGGTTGATTTGGTGCATTCCAGTTTCTGTATTTCGTATTTTCAACTAGCTTGGCTCTTTCTTTTCTTACATTTAATGTAATTTTTGCTCTAATTATTCAATGGTCACTAGCGACTGAAAAGCTGTTTATGGCAGTTACATTTTGTATTAGTTATTTATTTCTTATCTGTCATTATAAAATCTCTCGCTTTTTGTTTTTCCGTCCGGGCTTATGCAAGTCCTCTTCCTCTGGAATTTCGCATAGAAGAAAGTAATCATGGTGTACTATAGGTGCTGTAGTAGAAAATGTAGTAACATCTCTCCTCTTTCATTTCGTTGCCCTGTACCGTTTTTGCCCATTGCAATCTCTTCTTCGTTTTCTTTTTGTTCTATCTTGGCGTTAAAGTCGCCTATAATTACATTATAATGTGAAGGTGTTATTATTTTAGCCTTTTCTATGTCTTCGTAAAAGCTTATTACTTCGTCGTTTTCATGAATGCTTGTAAGAGCATAGGCTTGAATTATTTTGATTTTATATCTTGTGTTCAGTCTTAGAACAACATATAGTAATTACTCTTGGAGATATGCATCTTATGTCTACTATATTTTTAGTTTGTCTTTTGTGTATGAACAGACCGACACCTCATATTGAAGTGTCTTCTTCTTCTTTATATGGAAATATATTACTCAATTTTAGAGTTATTTGACTTTCTCCTTTTCTTCTCTTCTTCGAGTGCTTTATCTCTTACGAGTTGTACCAATCTTCTCTCCTATGCCTGTATTGCGCGTTTAAAGTGCTACAGACATAGAGGACCTACAGCTTAACGTGGCCTCCAAGTCACAGTAAGTGTAAACACTTCTACTCCAGAGAAGATTTACTAGGCAGAATACCTCGCTGGTTTGCCATAGCTTTGCGAGTGTGAACGGCCGTTAAAAATCCGATGTTCCGATACTGAGAATTGGATCCAGGATCTCCTGTCTAGAAGTCTAACGACTAACCTCTAGCCCACGGCAGCCTCACTTCTCACTTCACTAATACCTACTACATTAAATTTTATTTGTTTCAGTTCTTCTTCCATTTCTACTAATTTTTGTTCTGTTGATAAGGTTCTTGTATTATAAGTTGCTACATATATTTGTCGTCTGTGAATGCTTCTACATAAGGGGTTTTTATCCTATTACTCTACGACGCTGCCCTGCCCAGTGCGGGTTGGTAGGTGTAACGAAGTATAGCTTATGGAAAATAGTGACCCCTAGTCTTTGAATATTCTAATAGCATCGGGGTCAGGAAGTAATAACTAGTAAGAGTTGGTAAAGAGAGACCCGATAGGGCAGAATAAAAATAAGGGGTCTGGTCTACGGCAAGTTGAAAATAGAATGCTGACCCTGCTAGGGTACCTCGAGATTCCCGTACTCACAAGGTGTGAGTCTCTGAGGAAAACTATGGATACATGACGTATTATATATATATATATATATATATATACCATATGTACAGGGTGGG
>JABXWE010010954.1:0-16589 GCA_014611495.1 Limonius californicus | reverse complement strand
AGTTTATCTGAAGATCAGGAATAGGCCTTCCTTTCTTCTTAATTAAAAGTTTTTCCTCAAATGATAGCGGGTTTTTTAAAAGATTTTGCACACAATTAACTTCCATCATTGAAAAAACGTCACTTTCGTCTTTGAATTCACACGCGCGATAGCGCGAAAACACAAAACACTGCAAGTCTGCGCTCGAAATTCAAACGTTGACTGCAAATAGGGAACAAAGCGCTCGCTGCCCTATTCGCCTGGTATATCGCGTATAGCGAAGATAACCGATAGGCAGCCGAATCTTGCTCTACATAGGTACAAATCAGAGCGTTCCCCGGAAAATAGTTTTGAGCGTGTTAGCCGCGCTTGTGGTGCGGAAGGAAAATTTGATACCATCGTTAAATTAATGAAATTAAAATAATGCACTGAATTACATGCGAATTTCTTTCTGTGTTTATCTTGGTGGTTGGGTGGGCACGTGCCCTTGTGCCCTTTAGTACAAGCCGCCACTGCTTATTTAGTGAAATTCTTAAAAGTATTTAGCCGCTGCAATTTACAAGTAGGATTAATATTACAAATTTGACCATCGCTGCAATTTACAGATTCTATTTTCAACTCTTATCAGGTATACGGATTGGGAATTACCGAGCGCTGCAATTTACATTTGCCCCGCGGCTCGACGCGGACATCCAACACAATACCCTATTACTCACTACACGCATCCCAAACAATTATGTTACTAGTCATTTAGACAAGAAAAATTACACAAAGGGAGACGTAATCTTATTTCAAACGCATTTTTTTCATACAATACCTTCATCTACACACGCCAAATCACGTATACACATGCTCCACATTGACATCCATCTACCAGCACAATTTCAACCCCTTAGACCACCCGCAACACACCAAAAATTGGATTTGGCTGCAGGATCCCTATATATGTATTATCTACTAACATTCCAGTAAAGCTTTTCTAATTCCATTAATACGAGGAATTCGGCAATACTTACATCGAATTAGACTGGTAAAATTGGATTATATTTAATTTATTAACTGTAGGAATAATATTTTTAGACAAATTCTTTTACATTTATTGTATCTGTATGCATATATAGTTGTCAATAAAGCTGTTTTCTAAATATTGTGGTTACTAGTAGTATTTTTAGGTAAGATTTAGGAAAATTAGAGTAAAGGGTGCGGGGCCGCCAAGGTAGTGGCTTCTTAGACTGATACGGAGTTCGCGCGTTCGGTATAAGTGATGTAACAGTATATGTGTGTTGCTTAGTTAATAAATGCACTGAAGTGATGCTTACCCGTTTATTGGCTACCTGTAAGGTAGTGGGATTGAGCGAGATGAGTAGTTGTTGATTGAAGCTATAGATAATGCTTTTGCATATGTAGTATTCTTGAGGTACCTAGTACTGTTAGTAATTGTAATTACTGTGTTCTTATGATTGAGGCCAGTGGTACTATGCTTGGGAGGCTTGTGAGCTACCCAAGGTTCCTGGGGGGTTGTGTACCCGCGCAGGATTTCCGTTTTAAGCTGCTTAAATGCTTGGCGAGTCGATGATTGGGTGTGATCACTCTACTCGACCTCGACCTGGTTGACCAGCCAGTAATCTCTGCATTGCACTTTGCAGAGTGGTCTGTGGAGAACCTGTCCCTAACTCTTTTCCTTGTGAGGCACGTACGGCGGTCAGCGGAAGTCGTTTGGTGATCACAATGACATGGGTGCGCCCACTGACCGGTAGTAACATTCGGTTACACGGTACCCGTTACAGGTTAGGTACATCAGTCTGAAGCAGCCAAATCCTGAGTTCCCGTGAATTTGGTCTTGATGAATATACAGAACCGATTTCGAGACCCTATCGGTGAGTGTTTAATTATTTATTATATTCACTTTGTAAAAATTCCCACAGCCCATCCCGGTGTGAAGAAGAGCACCCTACATAACTATTTTTGAATAGTTTAATTATTTAACAATATGTTGAATCGCCCGCCTCTTTCTGTTTATTATACGTTTATCCCAAATTTGCCACGGCAGTCACTATTGTTCAGTACGCCTTGGCTGGTTGTTGAATTAAAATATAGCTATTGTTATCGACTAACGAATGTGCACGAGGGGGGGGGGGCGGAGTATGATGATTTCACTTCTTAGAAGAAAACGTAATAGTAAGCAGTGTAAGATCTGCTTTGAAGACATTTATAGTCTACTTCAAATTATTTCGCCATCCGCTTTTAAATAATTTGAAGAACAACGCTTACAATCTACTTGTAATTCGGCTCAAAGCACCGACCACATTCAGGTAAATTTACATATTGCTAAGAGGCTGAGGATACCTAGGGGTTGTGACTGAAGCAAGAAGCTTGAATAATCTGTTGTTAATTCATTATTTAAGTTTGCCCTGTTTAGTTGAACTATTCTGATTTATGTTGAACCTACTAAACTATGTGCCAAAATTAGCTTCCTTAATTAGCTTTATTGATGTGATATTTTAACTTATGAAGTAAACAGCGCTAAGCAGTTGTTGACGAACTTCTGTTCAAAGTAGATATTTATTTATACTTTATTTAAAAATGTGGACACCGTCGACTGGTAGCGAATATTTCAGTCGACAAAAAAATATATAAATTTACCGACAAAGTGCTTGCTTACGCTAAAATTAATAAATCATATTGAATGAAGATTATACTGCAATAAAATGTTTCAAAAGTACATTGTAGGAATTATTAAGCGTATGAGATTTAAACGTATACCTATAAACAAGCGTCAAGATATTATGGAATCAAACAGATTACAAGGGCACCGCCGCGAGTATCTCGAAAACATCAAAACATATCGCCAAGAAAATAGAAAAGTATGTTAGTTAGGTGAAACTTGGTACGACTCTCATGATACTGTACAGAAAAGTTGAACAGACAATTCCAGTCAATGTAAAATAGATACACCAGAAAAATAGTATATTTTATGTAATTATATTGCTATGTTGTAATGTTATTAATATTAAAAAGTGCAAATAAATATTTACACCTAAATAAAATGGACATGAAAATGCTGAACATTCAAATTAAATTCCTAAAACGGGTCTGTTATTTTACCTGCATTTTACAACTTCGTTAATCAGGGATTACCAGGCATCCATCGGCGAGGCACTAACGATATAATTCGAAGGAAACGCAGTTGACGGCGTCTTTTTGAGAAAATTCGGCTACTTTAAACGGGAATCCTTGCGTTACTATTCTGCATAATAACATTTCTTCCACTTTGCCTTCTCATGCTCCATATCGAAGGTAGGGAATGAGCCATGCTGCAGTAAATGTTTTCAAAGCATGTAGTAGACCGTTTACTTTTACGTTTCCTTCTAAGAAGTGAAATCCCCTTGGTGCAAGCCCCTCATGCACTCTCGTTAGCCAATGACAATACAGCATGACTCCTTCCCTAGCTTGAAGAGGAAAAACTGTTTTTATGCTGAATACTAATGCAAGAATTCCCGTGTCAAGTAGCCGAATTTTCTCAGAAGGACGCCATTGGCTCAGTTAGCTGCATTCCTCGATTATGGGCTCTTATTACCCGATAATATTATAATAAGTGTCTAATTTACCGAGTTATCATACTGAAATCAAGAAGTTTCAAAGAAAAGAAAAAAAGAAAATATATTTGCAAGTATCTATCTGTTACAAATTGATAATATTAAACCAGTGCGTTATTATTTTACCGAGTTTTCATCGAATTATTGAAGGAAACGATACTGATTTTTTTTCGTGTTCTACATGTTAATAGACAGAAACTATAAGAATATATTAAAAACACTTAACACAGCAACAACTGTTTAATGAATTCAATAATAACTCGGCAAAACAACACTTCTGTACTAGCGTACGTTTGGTTTACTCGGTCCCGTTTGACCTCAGGAAGCTGTAATTAAGCTGGGTTCCGTTACTTTCCGGACACCCTGTATACTGAATATTTCCGAGTATAATAACATTCTGCCAGACGAACGAAAAGCGCATCGCGCTGATCAAAACCTCGAAAAGAATAACTGTTTCTCCTCAACAATAATCTGGCCACCTGCCCTAGCTAGGCTAGAAATTCAGGGAACCAGGTGGGCAAAGAAAACTGAGGATTGACAAAGGTTCACTGTGGTTTAGAATAACATCTGTTCTTTTTGGAAACTAAATTTAAACAAATTAATATTAGAGAAAAATTTGAGCATTGAAAATTCTGATTACAGGTTTATTCAAAATTCAATATTTGCCGAAATTGATTTAGAGTAAAGGGGAACCTGAAAGTTTTGAGCGATAAACTATAAAAATGTGCACGGCTGCATTTAAAAGCATATAGTTTTGCTCTCGCGATATTTCATATCAACAGTACGTTTCATAATATCGTTAGACGCATGACCGTAGGGGGTAGGGTCATGAAACTTGCAGGGGATCCTTGTTTGGTCGAGGGACGGTCAGGGTTGAAAGTGGGGTCGGGTCACCAGGTTTTCTGATAGCCCCACGTTTAAGCCGATTTCGGAGACCGACAATGTCTTTTTTCGACCGGATCGAAAAAATTTCGACGGAATCGTAATTTCCGGCTCATTCTGCATCCGGTACGTACCTTTTGACGGCCAACGCGAAAATCGACCCAAACACGGCCCACGGGCCGCACCCCAGGACGGGTCGGTAGGCCGGTATGGGATGGGGAGGGATAAGTGGGGGCGACCATTGCGAATGCCGTCGCGTAAAACCGTTGAAAGTCGATTTTTTAAAAAATTGGAATTTGACAAAAAAAAATGGACGGAACGGCTTCTCGGCGTCTCGGGGCAGGCGTACGTGAAAAAAACTCGGTCGAAATTGGTCTAAATTCGGGTAAAAACGGAATCGGGCCGATTTGGCCGAACGTCGAATTTGAGGATCTAGAACTGACACACTTAACCTACCGGGGCATCCAGAACTCCCTCACCTAACCTACCGGTCTACTACTTGCTCTGAAGTGGTCGGGAGCGTCGCCCGGTCCGAAGGGAAGTCGGTGTGGCCGAAATGTCGGCTCCATCGGCCGGAGAAGGGAGTTTGGACGAGGGAAGTCGTTTCCGCACGGTTTTCTATCCGGTATGCTACTTTTGTACGGCGGAATGGGGTCGGGAGGCTTCCGCGGGGGCGGCCGGTGCGTAGGGCGTCATCGGAGGGCGAAGCCCTCCGATGACGACGCGTAGAACCGGTAAAAGTCGATTTTTTTCAAAATCGGAATTTGACAAAAAAAATGGCCGGAACGGCTTCTCGGCCTCTCGGCGCAGGCGTACGTGAAAAAAACCCGGTCGAAATTGGTCTAAATTCGGATAAAAACGGAAAAGACCGGATTTGGTCAAACGTCGAATTTGAGGACGAAAATGGTCGGAACGGCTTCCTAGCCGGCCCGAGAAGGTACATTTCAAAAAAAACCGCGTTAAAATCGGTCCATCCCGTCGCAAAACGGTCCAGATCTCAGCTCGTGTTCCCTATTGGTGTAGTGTGTAGTGGTGTAGTGTCATATTATGACAGCTTTTGGTTGTGCATTCTTGCGCTGTTGAACCACCTTGTACACGATTAGTCACTTGATATCTACAATGCCACAAACTGAAAATTTCTATCTCTAATAGGAAAGATACTACATGGAGGCACGTACATTATTTTTTGTCGCCCTGTATAAGCAATGGCATTTGATAGGATCATATCTTTCGAACGCCGCAGGTTATTTCTTAAATTTAAATACAATCATGTAGAATTAATTTAGCTGTTAATAATTGTTATTGGCCGTTTGTTAACAACTGTTAACGCTAATCACTTGGCCGCTCTAAGCAGAGTAATCCCTAAATTAAAGAAAAATGCAGTATGTACCTACTAGTTTCTTGATATTTGATTACCGCAGACCAATGGGCCCTCAATACCAAACCACACCTTGTCAGCAGCTAATCGAGCAGCTGCAAGTGCAGATACGAGATCAAATTAACTGGGGAATCCCACAGAAATAACACTGCAGCGACTAAACAGGTTGCTAGATAAGACTTTATTTTTGATCACAACAGTTCCTTTATCTGTATTTTATCTGTGGTGACTCATGTAACTGCGCAAATAAACATCTCGCTAATACGAAGGGTTCATTTTCTTGGTCGATATTCATTTTGAATTCGAACCAATAAATATATACTCACTGACATGAGAATCGCAACACCAAGAAGGGGTAGAAATTTTTTGACCAAACGTGGCAGAAACGTTCAACTACTAAAAGGTAGAAATTGATTAAAATTTCATTCATATAGATCAAGTGATAATGGCTTATCTGACAGATCTTTCAGTTTTTTGTAATAATTTTATCAGGTGTATGTTTTGCGAGATTTTGTTCAGTTCTTTATTGTTTTCGCTTTTGATCGTTTGTTTTGGGGGTGTTATTATGCCTAGAGTGCGCCAACGTGGAAATTGCCGCCAATTAAGCGAATTCGACAAACGTCGTATTGTTGGTTTGCGCGAAGGTGGTTTTTCGTTCAGAGAAATTGCAAATCACTTAACCGGAGCCAATCCACCATCATGCGCTGCTATCAGGCTTGGACTAAGGAGGGTCAGGAACGTCGCAGAAGAGGAACCGGGGGGCGAAGAAGAACAACTGAGATACAGCACCGCCATCTTCGACTATGGCAACAAGAAACCGATTCTCCAGTACCAGATCAATTGCCGATCAATGGTTAGCTAACGAAGGTCGTCCTGTATCCCTTCGAGCGGTTTACTGCAGAATCGGAGCTTTCGGGTTGCAATCCTATCGGCCACATCTCGTGTTACCACTGCGACTATACTGGAACCTAGAGTGGCATAGAGTGGTGTTCAGTGATGAATCCCGATTCTGTTTGGGGATGTATGATGGCCGTATGAGGGTCAGACGAACACGTGGGGAACGTCGCAGTGTTGAATTTTCTGTTGTGAGGCATGTGCACCAAACTGTGGGGATTATGATATGAGGTGCTATAACTTATGGGAGTAGGTCCCGCTTGTTATTCATCCGAAGCAATATGAACGCCCAGCGATATGTGGATGAGGTGGTAGAACCCCACATTCTTCCATTTCTTCAGCAGTTGGAAGACCCACTTTTCCAGCAAGATAATGTCCGTCCCCATATTGCAAGACGTACTATGGACCAATTTCCAGAGGATAATGTAAATCTCTTGCCATGGCCACCCCCATCTCCCGATCTTTCGCCCATCGAGCATGTTTGGGACATTATGGGGAGAAGACTGAAGAACTTGCTGCATCCTCCGCAGACGCTGCAAACTCTACGGTACGAATTACAGGTTGCTTGCGATGCAATACCTCAAGAGGAGATCGACCATCTGCTGGAATCGATGCCACGAAGAGTGGGGGAGTGTGTAACCAATAGGGGGGAGGGGGGACCAACCCATTATTAATAAAAATTATGTTTATATTTTGTTCTTTTTCTTTAAAATTTTAATCACTTGCTACCTTTTAGTAGTTAAACGTTTCTGCCAAGTTTGGTAAAAAAATTCCTACCCCTTCTTGATGTTGCGATTTCCATGTCCCCGCAGTGGCCATCCAAAAATCAGTGAGAGACGGCGGTGTATTGCTAAGGCCGAGTCTGGCAGACAGAAGTCTTAATTTGACAGATTTAACCAAAATACCCCCTCCTATCAGAAAAACAGAGGCTCCACTGTTTGAGATGGGCAAAGGATCATCGCCATTGGGCCCCAGGACAACGGCGGAAGGTATTATTTGGTCATGAATCTACCTCTAACATTAACAATCATGCTGGAAACACATATGTTAGACGATTGCCCGGAGAAGAATTTCGACAACAGAACGTTCTGCCAACAATTAAACATCCAATCTCTGTCATGATATGGGGCTGCATGTCTGTTGAAGGTGTTGGTAGACTGCATGTTGTACCTGGCATGATGAATACAACCAAATACATTGATGTCGTACAGGAGGTGTGGTGGTAGCTCAGTTGGTAGAGCGCTAGCTTTCTGAATAAAACATCGATTTTGGCTTGGGTTCGAAACCTAAACAATACTATGCAAATTTATAAAACAAATCTTGTCTGCAACCCACCACACACAATTTCCCAATTCGGCTTGCAACCGTGGGATCTTAATACTAAAAAGCTTCTCTGGACTTTCTGTTGTTCGGATTCAACGTTTAACTGTAGGTCCCCGTGTTTTTACCTTAGCGCTGAGGACAAGCACGTGAAAGAGAAGTGGCCGATGCCCAACAGTGGGAAAAGATGTTGATGATATAGGAGAAGAGTTATTTCCTGACAAAACCTTCATCTTTGAAGATGATAATGCTCGTTATAACAGAGCAGAGGTTCTTCAATCTTGGATGTCGACCAACAAAGTTAAAAGAATAGACTCGCCATAAATCGTATAGAAAACTTATGGCAGAGGATTTTTAAAATTAATTCAAGAAAAAAGCATACAGAAGAAGTGGAATTAATCGAATCCCCAATTGATGCATGGTATCGCTGCATTACGAAGGAAGAATTACAAACACTGGTGAATTCTATGCCAAAAAGGTATGAATTAGTTATTAAAAACAGAGGGTGGCCTACTAAATACTAACATAATTTAAAATTAATTAGTATGTTTTGTAATAAACGTTTAGGGGTAGACTACATTATTATATATAATGTAGATACAATTTTTCTGTTTTTGAATAAATTTTGTACATCGAATTGTTTCCGTTTTCTTATGAATCAACAATTGGGCTATTATTATTACTAGTATTGTGTTTAAGTACCTCTATTATATTTGCAATGATGAAATGAAATATATTGTAAAAAAATTGGGTTTAAACTGAAATGTATCTTATTTGTGCAACTGATGCAGAGCTTTTTCACACCACTGTACCTACATATTTACTTATAATTCCAAAATTAACTATAAAATTAATCAGATGGTGCAAATAGCACAGAAAAACAAGCTGAATGTGATCATTTCTTTGACGTTTGCTGTGCGTAGCATGTGCCGCCATGTCATGTTACGTCATCATAAAAATTCTTTCATAAAATCATTTTATAAATTACCAGAAGAGCTGCAATGTTTGGGTAGTTTAAACGGTAAAAATTTAGTTTGATTCACCAGGAGGAAATTTAAATACGAAATGACAGATGTCGCTAATTTTTGTATGCTACATATCTATTTCGTAAGTGTTTATATATACAGGGTACTTCACCGTGAGTGGCCTATTAGACGTTTTCGCGAAACTACAAGTAATATGAAACTGAAAATTTATGCACAGGGGTTTTCCGGATTGATCTCTTTAATGAAAATAATGCCACTTATGTGACACTTCCGGTTACACCGGAAGTCGGTATCAACTTTGTTATTTTAAATGGCTTGCTATATATTTTATGCAGGAATCCAATTCTATTCATTATTTTAAGGTAATTTTCAATAGCATTGCCTATATCAAAAATTAATAGTTTTTGAGATATTTCGTTTTGAGTGAAATCTCAGGCCAAAACTAACCCATAGTTAAAAATTAATAACCTCGGCTATGGTAAATTCCAGAAATCAATTTTTCTCCCATATGTTTACAAGAGATGGAGCTTATGTGAGCACCAACTACAAATGCGCCAAAATGTACAGGGTGTTCAGAAATGTGAGTCAAATTTTGACAACTGCGGCCTCTATTAGGTCGCTTATTTTAAATGGAACATGCTGTATTTTATAATCTCATTCGATTCCGTTTTTGATTACCTTTCAACCAATGTAGGCATTCCCTATAGCTATATTGTACGGTTTTTGAGTTATTTAAAGTTATTTAGAAAAAGGTGCAATTAAACTCAATATCGAGTATAGTGTACCTACCATGGAAAACAAACATATTTTTTTTAATAATTTCATATTAACCATCACCCAGAAGGTGGTGATCTAAAATTAACTAAGGACAAAAGAAAAATACATGAACTGTTACTTTTTCTGGCACCAAAGTACAGCTATTGAAAGCAGCATAAAAATACAGTGTGAGAATTGAATAAATTTTAATATGTACAACAAATTTAACAAAAACAATACAACGGAAATAACAATAATTCACGTCAACGTTGAACATGTTCATTAAAATAAGAAAATTGTTAATTAGATTTTAAAGATATTGAAAATTATGGAGTAGCAGATTTCTGGACTATTCTGCAGTGGGAGCAACAGAAAATTAGTATTTAGAGCCCTAAGTATTATTAGATTTTAAAGATATTGAATGTAACAAGAAATACCGACAGAAATATTATAAAAGCTGATAACAAAGACGTCCTTTAAAGTAGTACTGCTCGAAATGCTGCCCATTAACACGTAAACAATTTAGGACTCGGGTCATAATACCGTTAGTGGTTGCTAGCCTAATTGATCGCTTTTATCGGACACAGTTGAGAAATCATGTTCACTGAATTGTTTTTGCATAAAGCTGACACCCTGCTAACATTTTTAATCCGACGTAAGTCGAAGATTCTTTTGCATGACGCAAAAAACGAAATGATAACTCAATTAGCAGAAGAGCTGCGACACAACCCGATATCCAAAAGAAAACACGTCAGTTCACTTCCAAAACCTAGCGTCCACTGAATTTCCCCTCGCTGCTAAACATTTACCCAAGCCTAATTTGTTCTGGAACAAATTCTTACACGTGCGACTTCCGGGAATCATAACATTTCCAAGAATTGTTTTCGGCCAGCATAATTGATACACTAGTACTTCAAGCGGAACAAAGGAACAGTCCGAGGCTTTGCGAAAGTGGCCTCCCATAACTCAATCTTAAAAAAAATAAAATAGCAATCAACTTAAGAACGGCAATCAAAATAGAATTTTAAGTCCTATGAAGCGGCAAAACTTAACGAACACAACACGTTAGACTGTGCATCATGAAGTTAGTTACAGACTTAATACAAGGTTGTTGAAGCTTGAAAGCGTAGAAATATTTATATTGAAATATAAGAATACTCGACAACAAATTTTGTATTTAGTTAAATATTTTATTTGAAAACAATTTTGTTCACATTTAAATCACTTTTGTATTTGAGAACTTGTTAAATGGTCTGCAGTTTACGAGATAAATTTCTGATTTAAGTATTCAATAAAAGGGAGAATTTTGCGTATATCCGTCCTTGTCCGTGCGCCTATACCAGTTAATTGGGGTAATTAAACTAGTTATTACGTATACGAGGCCTCGAGATATAGTATGCTAGACGGTAATCCGGTAATTGGTTGATATTATTTTTAGAAGTGGATTATTACTTATTTACTTAGTTTAATAGAGAGCTACGCATTATTGTTTTCCTTGAAATTTTGGGTTCAGTGCTGTGTAAACTTTTCAAATCAGAGAAAATAACGTCCTGTGGTCCGTTCAATTTTATTTATTCATAAATGTGATTGTATACATATATCTATATAACTTGGGTTTTTTTTTTGTATGCTTCATACAGAAATAATTTATATTAATTAATTATATTCTTGGATCATTATATTTGGAGATCTGTCTATTATAATTGTGTTTCATTCTGTTTAATAAGTTTAATATTACCAAGCAAGGTAAGTTCTCTCCCAGGAAGGTTCCTGTGTACCAAAATATTAACTTCGAGGAAGGAAGGGTTTATTTTAAACAAGTGGCGCCTAGGCTTACATCGAACCACCCTTCTTCGACTGTAGTTAGTCGAACCATTGTCCTTGATACCTGGACCTTGTTTAGAATTAGATATTTCGCTTTGTTGTGCATAATTTTAATTATTGTCGCCGTTGAGCAACTAGGCGTCACATGGTTTTCCTGAAATATGTAAGTAATATTGTAAACATTTGTTTTAATACAATTCAATTTACTTGTGACTTATTAAAACGAATACTTTATTTAAGAATAAATTGTACAATGAATTTCACTTCATTCTGCAATGCTCTGTTTTCTGTTTTGCAGTGATCTTTCACTTGTGCTGATTACCGACTGCACCAGAATATTTTCTTAAACATTACCATTGCAGAAATATTACATTAAAGTATCGTTGTGTACGTTCTTTGCTTTCAAGTAAACTAAAGTTGCTCTAGTATTTACTTTTTCTTTGGCGTGTAGTTCATTCATTAAAAAAAGTAACAAAAATGGCGAGCTGCGACAAACCAGCCAAGAGATTCAAGACTATAGAGAGTGACAAATAATTTTAAATTTGTTGATAACTCACAAACTGTACAGACTGTGTTCATTTGATTCTTGAAGTACATACAGTATATGAAAGTTTAAGAACACCCGAAATAATGCTACGGAATTATTGTCAAATTGTATTCGTTCTAGTACTTCAAGCGGATTTGGCTTAAGATGTCTTGGTGCAGGAACTCCTAAAAATTCTCTGCTGAGTGGGGCTTCACCACAATGTTAGGAGCACTTTACATTTACATAACTCTCGATAAAACGCCAGGTAGCGCTGTTCAGCAGTCCACACTAAAGATAAAACAGCTACAATATTTATTTTTTGCAGGCTAGTTTTTCACAAGAAGCACGAAAAGAAGCGACACCTTGGCAACTGTGTAATATGCATGTTGTAAAAAAGATTACTTACGAAACCATAAAATTAAAATAACTAATTGGAACAAATCAGAATTTAACATTTTCTGAAAATTACTGGAACTGTCCAAATTGACCACCACCAACGTCATGACATTCTACAAAACTCACTGCCAGTGAACGTTATAAATTGGAACAAGAGTTCGTTCAGGTAACCTTGGCGGCCACAATATAGCATCCCCACGACCAATCCACCGATCTGGAAAATGATTTTAACAATGATTCCATAATGGACTGGAGCACCATCTTGTTGGGTTCGCATATTTTGTCTAATTATCAGTGGAACATTTTCCAATAATATTTGAAAGAGAGGGAAATGTTTAATTTAAACGATTTGAGAGAATAGAAAGACCAATTAAATAATTATTTACCATACCTGCCCAAACACTAACACTGTATCGATATTGACGACTTCGAACATGAGTTGCACGAGGGTTCTCATCTGTCTACACATGATTATTATGAGTATTGGAAATTCTGCTAAAATTTTGCCTAATTTGTCCATACAATATAGCCAATAAAATTCGGATTTTGCTGATGTTGATTTAATAGCCATTCACAGTACTCAACTCGTGCATTATAATGTCTTGGAATTTCGTTTTTCGAAAAGGATATAGGTCGTTGTCGTGTAATATTCTGTGTACTGTCGAGTTTGGTATGTCTACAATCCGAGAAATACCACGTATGCCCCCATTCAATTAAATCTAACACATTTTCTTCAATATTGGCTGCCTTATCATAAATAGACGACCACCACCACCTTTTTTAGACCAACACTTTCTTTCGTAGTGGTTGATCAGTTCGTTTAAAAACTGTGTGGTTTGGATGTCTTCTATTTGGATAGCGTTCAGCATAAATATATCCTTGCCGCTGCTTTACAATTACTACCACCTATCCAAAAATTGAAATGATGTCAGCGCACTCAGCATGTGTGTATTCCATTAATGCAAGTTAAACGGAATTTACAAAAACAGAGAAGTTTGTTTGACAACTGTAAAATTCTGAATAGCGGTGTCAAATGAAATAGAAAGTCCTATTAACCTTGCTTCGATATGCCTTGATGCCACATCTAAAAATTTCGCGTTTTCAACAAAAATCTGAAGAACTTGTGCAGAAATCATTTTTCTTGTTAATATCATACGTAGTGAACGTATGCAAACTGCATATAATGTAATTTTTGTATATCATGCGAAACAATCGATAATGTAGACGAATCACGATGTTTAGAATTAATTAACACTAATTAATGTATATTTTGCATATTTAGGCAAAGTCTGCATATCTAGACGTTTTATGCATATTTATGCATACATTTTATATTTTTGCATAAATTTTATATTTTTATTTTTTTCCGATTGGTTTCCAATTTTATGTAACAGGGGTTTTTTATAACATCATAGCTTGTTTTGCATTTTGTATGAGTAAGGTCGCAGATAGTTTATTCTAAACGTAATTAATTTTCTCAGAAGTTGGGTAAACACTAGGTTCTGCAGTAAGCCCTTGTTTATTGTAGATAGATCTGGTATATTGTA
This sequence comes from Limonius californicus, assembly GCA_014611495.1. NCBI lineage: Eukaryota > Metazoa > Arthropoda > Insecta > Coleoptera > Elateridae > Limonius > Limonius californicus. Next base: position 2,505 of record JABXWE010010954.1, on the reverse strand, counting down.
ATATTTCCTTGAACGTTTAAATCCCTTTTAACTCTTCATTCTTTCTAAAGTACTTGTGCTTGCTATTAGTAATTTGCTGCTATTGTAGTTTAAGGCTTTGGCTAGAATGTTTCAACTATTTTATGATGCATTTCTGGTGAAGTTCCATTGTATTTATATAAATCTTTACCTTTAATATTTGAAATGTTCTCAGAGTATCTTGAGATATTCATACTTTTAAGACATGTCATTCAAAATATCCTCCCACATGTAAGCCCTTGTTATGAATAGCTATTTTAAATTACATGGATTACGGGAAATTCCGAATTATTTACAATGTTTAGTGTCCTTAAAGTAGCAAATCCCTACTCCCTCCTGGGTTAAATTTGAATCTTACGTTGCCCAATAGACGAATTTCTTAATTTAGTTAGAAATATACTGGTGCTCTAACACTGTAGTTTTCAAAACGCGAGTTACATTTTACTGCTGTGATCACAACAATGTCTCATGGAAAAATTGCATCATGGATTAAACCTTATCCTGAACTAATAATAGATGGGGATAAAATCTTTTGCCGGGCCTGCATTAAAACAGTAAGTTTTGTTTATATATAATTTTATTTCTAAATTGTATTCTTAATGTTTTTATATAACTACTCCAGAATAACTAAATTTGATATTTATCCTTATTAGTGGAAGTTATTTTGTTTAACTACTCGTATTATCTTATTATTTATTATTAAATGATGATTATTATTTATACAGATATCGTGTGAAAAAAGTGTCTAATTGATCAACACGCTAAAACACCTGGGCATATTGGGAAATGCCAAAAGCTGAAAAAATCCAAAAATTCACAGGTATCCCTAAGGAATTTAGGAAAAAAAATCACTGGAAAAAACATCACCGGAAAAAAAGTCACGGAAAAAACATCACCCGGAAAATACGACACCACAAAAAACAACACCGGAAAAATTATCACTCGGAAAAAACGTCACCGGAAAAAAAATCACCGGGAGAAAGACATCCTTTAAATAACTACTTTTATAATATTATAACATTCCCGAACATATAACCTCCGAAACACAGTTTTCCCTTGTTACTTTTAATAACTTCCATCTTCTACCAACAATTTTACACTTTGAAAGCACGACTTTACAACTAATCACAAGAAGCAGTACTTACGACTGATGAAAGGGTAGTTTTGCCTTCTCCTTTTATACAAAATAAGTTGATAATACGAGAAGTATTTGTCTTATCATATTTACATACTAATTGTCTTCCTCTGTCTATCTAGGTAAGAGACAGGTCCAGCATTATTGACCATTAAACTGCAATTAAGTCGTTAGTGAGGGTGCAGACTTTTACTTTGTGCAATTTCTTGTTTGGTTTTGTTTTTTGCAGGTGTTTTCTTTTTCCGGTGTGGTTTTTTCCGGTGACATTTTTTCCGAGTGATATTTTTTCCGGTGTCGTTTTTTCCGGTGATGTTTTTTCCGAGTGACGTTTTTTCCAGTGATCTTTTTTCCGTTACCCATCCCTAAGACAGAGCATTGCGAGTAGTTCTACACGAACACAACAAGACGAATTCAATCAAGATCTATGTAGGGCATTCGTTTCTTCAAACATCCCATTATATAAGTTAAGACACAGCAATTTAAAATATTTTTTACAAAAATATTGTAAATACAATATTGTAGATGAAAGCAGTGAAAGCACACTTTGAAACAAGTCTGTAGATTCATGTTATGTTGAAACATTGTCACAAATTAGGCAAATTATTGGTAGTAATTATATTTACTTTATAGTTGACGAGACTACTTATAGTTGTGGTTGCTATGTTGCTCATTTACTAATTGGAATTCTTCAGGAAATAGAAAAACGATTTGATATTTAATTTACTCGAAACAACTTGAAAAAACCAACAATTTAACAATAACGCGTTTTATTCAAGAAGGACTTTCCAATTTTTTCTACCGGAGGTAACCCCTGCCCATAAAATTTTCCTGATGATTACGGATGCTGCCCTTATATGGTAAAAGCCGGGGGAAACTTAAAAATATTTTACCCGAATTTAATTCACATTACTTGTATGGCACACGGGCTTAACCGAATAGCTGAAGAAATTAGGATCCAATTTCCATTGATTAATGATTTAATTAATTACCCAAAAAAAGTATTTTTAAAAGCTCCATTAAGAGTTCAATTTTATAAAGAAAAACATGCAAACACTCCTCTCCATCCCGAACCAATTATAAACCGATGGGGTACATGGTTGGAGGCCGCTATTTTTTATGCAGATGATTTTCAAGGGATAAAAAATGTCATACAACGATTCGAATAGTATTGCAGTTGAAAATTGCAAAAAAAGTAATTATATCATCAAAAGTAGCACAACAACTGGCATTCATTAGAGACAACTACAGTTTTGTGTCAAAGAAGTCAATAACAGAGTTCAAAAAACAAGGAATGACTCTAAACGAATCTTTGAAACTGATAACACGGTTTGAAAATTCGTGTAAAAATGTAA
>JABXWE010010951.1:0-47803 GCA_014611495.1 Limonius californicus | reverse complement strand
AAACCTAAAAATCCTAAAACAATATCCCAACCCAACATAAAACACAACTACTTGGATGGACGAGACAACAACAAGATCTTAATCACTGGACACTCCAATTACAAAATTTCTTAAGGTAACAATATTCGTCGACGAAAAAAAATATCATCAGGGACTATCCGCATGCGTAACCAACAATAATCATAGTCAAACTCCAAGGAAACAACAATTTATGAACGAAGCTGCAAATACCTAGATAAAACGTGTACAACAACAAAAAAAAACTTACTAAAGGTCAAGATGTTATGCCTAAACAGTGACCTTCCCTACAATGCCCAACCAACCACCCGCTAAATATAATCGTTGAATCTAGTCGTCATCCGAAGAAGGTTCATGATGCAATTTGATGTCTTTTGCGTGCCAATTACCCTTGAAACGACCATCCATATCCACCAATTCGAAAGTCCAAGGCGAGAGCTTTTTCTCGATCTTATAAAGGCCGACGTATTTCGGACCTAATTTGGCCGAATAATATTTATAGGCATTTGACAATAATTTATTCTTATGCCAAACCATTTGACCTGGAAAATAATCGACGTTTCTACGACGTAAATTGTAACCCTTTTTACTCTTCTCGTACGCCTTCAACAACCGAGTATGGATATTTTTATACAATTTTCGGAACTCTTTGGATCGTATTTGAATCTTAGGCACTTCACGCATGATCTCGACGTCTTCTTCATCTTCCAACCCTTCGTTGCACTCATGAAACTTTTCCCCATCTAGCACAATTTCTCGTCCAAAATTTATATAGTACGGAGTCAACCCAGTCGATTCATGTTTCGCAGTTCTTAAAGCACAAGCGACTTTCGCAAGATATTTATCCCAGTCACGCTGATTATCAGAAAGGTACGAAGAGATCGCCGTCTTCAAAACTCTATTAACCCTCTCTGTGGGATTCGCTTGTGGATGATACAATGCAGTAAATTTAACTTGGACCCCGTAATTATCAGTCAGTTTACTAAATTCCTTACTACGGAATTGCACTCCATTATCCACTACAATATATTTTGGTACGCCAAATAATAAAAATACATCCTCCTCCAGATGTCTAATAATGGCAGGAGTAGTCGCTGAATGTAACGGAAAAACTAACGGAAATTTACTAAAATAGTCAGCAACCACCAAAATATAAGTATAACCACGTTTCGAACGAGGCAAAGGTCCAACTAAATCTGCTGAAATTAATTCCCAAGGTTTCGTTATCTGCGGTCTACCCACCATAAATCCAACTGGTTTCTTCTGTTCGACCTTGTGACTTATACTAATTGAGCATGATCGGATATATTTAGCTACACTAAAACGTCATTTAGGCCAGTAATAATTTTGCGAAATACGGGCAACTGTTTTGGCAACCCCCAAATGTGCAGCAGTAGGAACATCATGATTTTGGCGAATAATTTCTCTACATTGACTAGCAGGCACAACCAATTTCCAAAGCTTACTGTTGTCATCCAATCCAGGATATAAATTTTCCACTCTCTTATACAACCTGTTACCTTCAACACGCCAGTCAGCATACCGTTTTGGATTTCCAATCACCAACTTACACATATTCCAATACCAACTATCTTTGTTATTGGAGCCATCAATATTAACTATATCCAAAACAGGAACTGATCTCGACAAAGCATCAGGAATTACATTATCCTTTCCTTTTCGATGAACAACTTCGAAACTATATTGCTGTAATCTAACAGCCCAACGAGTCAACCTTCCACTGGGATTCTTTAAATTATTCAGCCAAACTAAAGAGTAATGATCCGTAATTACCTTGAAATGTGAACCTTCAACATAAAGCCTAAATTTCTCTACCGCCCACAATACCGCCAAACACTCTAGTTCAGTTGTTGTGTAATGACGTTCAGCTTTACTAATTGATTTGCTAATGTAGCTGATTACTCTATCACCTACATGATATTCTTGGCTCAGAACAGCACCCAATCCAAAGTTTGACGCATCAGTTTGAATAACAAAAGGTTTGCTAAAATCGGGACAAGTCAAGACAGGCGCAGAAACTAAAAATTCCTTGATTGTTTTCAAGGCAAGGTCACAGTCCTCTGACCACGCAAACTTTACTCTCTTTTTCAAAAGGTTCGCCAACGGAGCTGTGATCGCTGAAAAATTGGGTACAAATCTGCGATAGCAAGACGCCCTTCCCAAAATTCTACGCACCTCTGTAATATTCGTGGGATTAGGTATATTCAAAATAGCCTTTACTTTATCTGGGTCTACATGTAATCCATTTTTCCCCACAATATATCCTAAATATCGAAGTTCTGGCTGAACGAATTTACACTTTTCTCTACTAAGAGAAAGACCAGCTGCTTTAATACGGTCAAAAACAGTTTTTAAAATATCTAGATGTTTCTCAAAAGTGTCCGTAAAAATAATAACATCGTCTAAATACGCAAAAGCGTAGGGGTGTAATTCTGGACTCAAAACGTTATCAATAAATCTTTGCCATGTCGAAGGAGCATTGTGAAGGCCGAATGGGAGACGATTGAAGTCATAAAGGCCATGGTTCGGTACTACAAAAGCTGTAAATTTCTTCGAATCTTCTGCCATCGGAATTTGCCAATAAGCGGATTTAATATCCAGCGACGACATAAATCGCGCATCACGAAGCTTGTCTAAAATATCTGAAACGTATGGCAAAGGATAAGCATCCCGTTCAGTAACCGCATTCAATTTTCGGTAATCCACACAAAAACGATAACTATTGTCGCGTTTTTTAATTAAAACGATTGGTGACGCCCAAGGAGAATTTGACGGTTCCACAATTCCATCTTTCAGCATACTGTCCAATTCAGCATCAATTTGTTTTTGTATTACCGGAGAAACAGGATAGTACACCCAATACCTTCACTCATTGTCATAAACTTAGTGTCTAATAATTTTGTAAGGGCTAAAAATTGTTCAACAGTCAAATCATTGTGTCCCACAATAGCATCCACAAAAACTTCGGACAAGTTGTCAAAATGCCATTCCCGCTGTCTAAGATTCGGAACGATTTCCATACGTCTCCAAAAATCTATACCCAAAATCAAAGTATGTGGCAGTCACGGAATAACTAACGTCTCGAAAATTTTCACTTTCCCCCTCAAACTAATGGGAAGTAAAACCACCCCCAACACAACACAACTTTCCCCATTTGCCACCGTACATACTTGAGTTGGAGATTTTCCTAACGGTAAACCCAAACTTCCTAACAGTTCCCAACCTTTACGACCGAGAATGGTTTGATTGGCCCCCGAATCCAATAATCCCAACAAAACTTTCCCAAACACTTCCACTTCCAGGTATGGGCGTTCATCCCCCTGTAGTTGCGCAAACAAAAAATCCAACATTACCCCTGAGTTATCGACCAAGGTATTTTTTGAAGGAGAGAGGTCAGATCCTTGATCTTCTATCTGCCTCTTCTGGCGTTTCCCGACCGACTACAGTTGTTGCAGGTTCGTACAGTGCCCTCGCTTTCCCACATTTAAAACATCGTTTGTTTAAAGGTTGCTGACATCTGGTAGCTATATGACCCCCAAGTCCACAATTCCAACAATTAACTTCGTTAATAGCTGCTACTTCTCGACGTACCCCTATCTTTGATGTGGAGGGCAAAGGTTCGTTATAAACGTATGCTAAATCAGGCTCAAGGATTTTCCCTGCTAACTTTCTAGGTGGAGGTACAAATTCCTCTACGGCGGCCTTCCGTGCTTCAATTTGTCGACCTAACTTCAATAAATCTGGGATCGAATTGACTGCAACCAAGCTCAGCTTGTCTTGATAAAAAGGGGCTATATTCCTCATCAATACTTTTAATCGAAACGCTTCGGAAACACAACCATTCATCCGACTAAACATGTTCTGTATAACCGCTACATATACCCCTATCGACTCACTCGGACCTTGCGTTCGTTGCTTGATCTCTTCTAATAATTTATCGTCATAATTGTGCGGTTGGAATTCTTCCCGTAAGAATTTTACTAAATCGTCCCAATTGTCAACAGTGTCCCTATACGCACGATACCAAATCAAAGCTTTCCCCGTAAAAAGATCTAACGCTGAATCAAATAATCCTCTCAACGAAATATTACGAGCTACTCTCAACTCTTCCACTCGCTCGATAAACGCACTCAACAACAGCTTATTTCCATCCCCGGAAAACTTTAATCCCCATTGGTTCACAGGTACAAGCTTAATGTCCCCCCTAGAATATAAAAAAGACGGACCTGGACGACTGGCACGAACAGGAGTCGACGTTTCCTGAATTGAAGGATCCCCAGAACCACCTATGTTTGTAGACAAGGCTATCAGGCTGGCTTCGAAAGATTGCAACTTCTGAGCTAAATTCGTTTTACATTTACCTAATTGGCCCAACAATTCTTCCTTAACCTTCCCCTCTTCGTCCCTATCCACAATCATACGACTTATACGACCCTCATAATGGATGATTTTGCTGCTAAGTTTTTTGTAAGCACTCCCGTGGATTGAGTCTTCAAAGTCGTCCACCAATTCCCTCAACTGTTTAAGGCCCAACACTATTGCCTCTTGGTCCTCGGAAAAAGAAAACGGATGCGCAGGAAATTCGAAATATGTGTCCCCCTTTTCCTTCTTAATGGCAGCCCTCAACAATTTTCTTAAATTATCTAAGTTACCTTCCGCCTTTACTCCACGGATACCTAACTCGTACGAAATTTCGGACGTGTTTAAACGATCGATATCCATCTTGTTACGTCGCAAACTAGTAAACCAATCTAAACAATTACCCTAAGAACTTATAATTGGCAACGAATGTACAATGTTTCCTAAATAATACTAAATAATGTTAACCGCAAAAAAAAGAAACCCGTGCTGCAATTGTCTCAAAATTTTACCAAACAATATTTATAACTACAAACTGTACGTAATCTAAGTAAATTACAACTTGTAAATTGTAAATTTGCAAATTGCCCCACAACGTTGGGTGCCACTTTTCTGTGACGCCTGCTGATAATGTCCAACTAAGTAAGTAAATAAAGTGTTAATGATAGCCTCCCGGCACCTCAATCGAAGATGGGCGGTTCACTACTTTGCTCGAATAAATATGTAATATTTAATTAACTTTTGTTAATACCTGAAAAAAAGAAGGGCGCCAACGGCTAATAATAAAATACGCTACCATTAACGCAGATGTCGATTGGTTAGCCGTACCCACAGTGTATTACTTACTTAATACGTTACTACCGAAACAATGATAGGAAACAATAAATAACAAGCTCAATTGCAGCAATAATGTTTAATAACAGCAAATATAAATGTGTAGCACGTATATACATAAACCCAAATTGGTAACAATAAAATACAATATAATCGTCCCTGTATCCGTACACAAGTACGCGATCACTCAATACAGCCCAAAATAACTGACTCAAGGAAGAGTAAAAATACTGCGTTTTACAACCCAAACCAACGCCCTACTGTCGCGTCCTACACTCATTTCGCGAAAGGCCTTTCGAGGAGTACAGCGTAGTTCAAAGAAAATCAAAAAGCGCTGTGAAACCCGAACAAAACGCAATATTATCGCTCCTGATGACTCACGCTGTATATACAGTGAAACTACCGTGATTATGTACGCGAATACTGTACAAATTAACAATCTAAAGAATTATTGACTGTAAAGTAATTGTAACACTCAGTACAATGACAACGTAGTTCTTATTTATCCCAAAAATATAAATAAGTTCAGACAAACACAAGATTATTTACCTATACAATAACTCGAAATTATGAGGAATAAACATAATTTTGCACTTCCCTTGTCTTAATCTGGTCTGGAAATTCCTGGAACAGCTCCGCGTCGCACGTGTTCTCGATGTGACAGCAGTTATGACTTCGAATTCTGGTTTCTCGCAGACAGCAGATTTTTCCATAGGAAGCACCAATTCTTCAGACGAATTTTACCGTCTCCAAGTTGTCTAATTTTTAATACAAGTAAAAGTTAGGACAGCTATAATTTAAAAGACAAAGGAAACTCACCAATCGGACTTACGATTGACAGGACCAAAAAAACACGAAAAGAACGAAACGTCGATTATAGTGACAATAACTGTCGTTAACGTAATCACACTATCAACTAATGATCACGTCACAAATTATGATCTTCCCAGAAAATCGAGATAACTCTAAGCGAAATACACTTTTACGGGAAACCAACTCAACGACACGTTCGTTTTCTGTCAGATGCAGAGAATCAATCACCAGAAATGCTGTCTTCCAAAAATTAATCATGCGTAGTAAGTCAAAATGTTATTAAAAAGGAGAAGGGAGCCAGAGTGAAATGGGTTGCGGGCAACCTAGGCGAAAATATCGTTACAAACTGGACATGTTTCAACCGTACCATTGGTGCAACGTAGAACTGTCAATTCCGAATGGTACACAACCATTTGTTTGCCACAAGTCTTCGGAGAAATAAGGAAAACCAACCGCCGAAGACGGATCATTCTCCACCACGACAATGCGAGCTCTCACACATCGGCTCGAACAAGTGACTTTTTGAGCACTCAAAACGTCGATTTGATGAGTCATACGCCGTATATTCCTGATTTGGCACCCAATGACTTCTTTTTATTCCCGAACATCAAAAATAAATTGCGAGGTCAACGTTTTTCGATACCTGAAGAAGCGATTGATGCGTTCAAAAAGCATGTTTTGGAGATACCTCAATCAGAGTGGAAAAAGTGCTTCGAAAATTGGTTCACACGCATGCAAAATTGTATTACCTTCATGGAGAATATTTTGAAAAACAATAATGCCATTTTCGATGGTAAATATTTGTTTTTGTTCTCTAATCCGGAAATATAAAAGGCAACCCTCGTATATGTGTTTTAGTAGCGGGTGGCGGGTAGGCACTTCTGTACGGTCCCTGGTAGAGGATAGCCCTGCTTCAGGGAAACGACCCTGCCCACGCGAATCGGGATTCTCTCCACACCCTACTTCCGGGAGGGAACCATGTCCTAACGTAAATCCCACCCCCAACCAAACTTTCCCACTCCTACCCCCATCCATCTCATAAAGACATCTTGCCAGCGTGGTGTTATAACGGCTAAACCCTCTCAAAAGTGAAAGAACAGTTGAATAGGCCACCAGTCCCCAGCAGTTTGGATAACCCTGGCCAAGGCAGCGGTCACACCAGTTCTCGAACAGGGGGTGCTAAGATTCCCTGGGTTATATCAGGCTGCCAGCTCTATATAGTCACATACAATGTAAAATCAATAGGAAGTGAAGATAGACTAGAAGAACTCCAATATCAACTAGAAAAGAAAAAATGGGATATTTTGGGAATATCTTAAGCTTGCCGCAAAGGAGAGCAATGCTTCACAGTAAAATCAGGCCATTACCAGACCAGAACATTAGAGTAGTAGGGATTCTAAGCCATAGACAATGGACCCAACAGATAACAACACTCAAAACCATTTCGGATAGCTTATTATATATAATACTAAATATCAGTAATAAGGTAACGCTGAAGTTTATACAGGTTTACGCTCCGACGACAAAACACGAGAATGAGGAAATAGAAATGCAATACGAAGAGATTTCGAGATGTATCATAGAAAACAAAACAAGCTTTACCATAGTAGGAAGTGATTTTAATGCGAAAATAGGGCAACGAACAGAAGAAATGGGCGCATACATTGGCAAATTTGGGTTGGGTGTTAGGAATGACAGAGGCGATACACTAGCCAATTTTTTAGGAAATGAAAAACTTTATATAATGAACACGTTTTACAAGAAAAGACAGGAAAGGAAGTGGACATGGGTGAGCCCAATGGAAAAATAAAAAACGATCTCGGCGTCTTGTTATCTAATAAGAAATATATATTTCGAGACGTAGACGTAGTGAACCGATTTGAAAGTGGTAGTGACCATAGAATGGTAAGAAGACAAGTTAGAATCGATGGAAAATAAAGAGAAAAAAGAAATTCAGCAGAGAAGTAACAATAAGAGACGTCGATCGGTTAAGATCTAAGAAAGATAAATATAAAGAACAATTAAACAAGAAACTTGACAAACATCCAAAAACATCACAAGGTAGTATAAACGATACCACAAGGAGAATAAATAAAATACTCATAGAAGCAGTAAACCAAACCATAACACACAAAAAGAAAAAAGAGAAAAAACTTTCAGCAGAAACTAAACAACTCTTAGAAAAGAGAAGAGAACTCTTAAAAAAGGTAAAAAAACACAACAGAATTTACAGAAGTAAATAAAACTGTAAGAAGAATGGCAAAGAATGATATTCCAAAATACAAAACAAAAGTGGTAGAAAATATTATAGAAGAAAACAGAGGACTAAAAGTGTTCAGAAAAAACACAGCAATGAAAAAAGAGATCATTAGACTGAAAGACAAGCAGGGAAATAGTACGGAGAACAAAAACGATTTGCTAAGAATTGCTGAAAACTTCCAGAGACCTATATGAAACAGGAATAACTAATAATGCAGATGCAGATGTAGAACAGATTGACGAAGAAGTAAAACGAATAGTTAATGTGAATTCCGAGGAAATGCCGGAAATAGAACTAGCAGAAATCGAGTATGCACTAAGACAAATAAAAAATAATAAGGCCGCAGGGTTATAGATCAATTTCACAAAAACCAAATATATGTCAAATCAAGTGCATAACCAAGCATCAATAAGGATAAATGGACATGATATAGAAAAGGTCGAATCGTATGTCTACCTGGGACAAACAGTTACGAGAGGAAAACAAAATCAAGAAAATGAAACAAACAGGAGAATAAAACTAAACTGGGCAACATGCGGTAAACTAAAATCAGTCTTCAATATGAAAACCCCCTTAAAATTTAAGAAAATCTATAATGAGTGTATCCTGCCAGTTACCATATATGGCTGGGAAACGTGGGTACTAAATAGAAAAACTGTAAGGAAACTGCAAATACACCAAAGAGCAATAGAGCGCAAACTGATAGGAACAACATTAAGGGACCGAAAAATAAATAAGTGGATAAGGGAAAAAACGCAAGCAGATGATATAATAAAAAGAATTTGCTCACTAAAATGGAACTGGGCGGGTCATGTTGCCAGACACAAAGAAAATGGGAGTGAAACTGTCACAAGATGGCGACCGTGGGGAGAGAGAAGAAGTACGGGGAGGCCACAACAAAGATGATATGATGAAATGAAAAGGATTGCAGGGCTTGACTGGTATCAGGTAGCTCAGAATAGAGAAGATTGGAGGAAGATGAGACAGGCCTATATCGAAAAATAGAAAACGGCTAAAGAGAAGAGAAAGATGTGTTGTAGAAGCATTTTCTATTAATTTTCTAGCAGCATCGATAGCTTTTGCAATAGCAACTTTCAGCAGTCGCCCTCTACACTTCCTTGTAGTACTGCCTTCTGTCTCATGAAACAGTTTTATACACAGATTTAAAATTATTTTTAATTCTGATATGCGGCAGTTTTGAATTGAGTACCTTCAAATCCCATTCATTCCTGCTCCTTTGCTAGGGAAGCTTTAGATTATAAATATATTCTGTTCTAAGGTGTACATCGCTTTACAATATCGTAACAATACTACCGTGTTACTTCTACAGTGTACCCCGTATTTTATCCATAAGCGATAAGTGATATTCCCTGCTGCCCTCTGAATTCAAATTTGTTGAAACTGTAAAAACTCGCACGCGACCGTTCTTCTACAAAACCAAGAAGAAAACTATAAACTTAGCAACATTGAAATTAAATTACACAGAGTGATTTAGAATGCGTTTTTGAAGACATGTTTTTTAAACAACGTCATAAATCTCTCTGTATTTTAATAGGTTGTTTATTTATAAGAATCAACAAAACGACAAATAATAACAAAATAGATCTCAAACGAAAACAATTCAATATAATTGTTCAAAGTGACCACCGTCAACATTCACACAATCTGCAGCTCTCCACGCAGTTGCGTTCTGCACATTAGGATATCAAGTCTGATATTGAGATATTGGAGGCTAAAGAACAGGACCGTTCTGTCCTATCCACCTTCCAGGAGAGTGTTGGTTCAACCATATCTGGATATTCATACCAAAATGTGCTGGAGCAGCATTGCCACCACATATCACGCCTTATTACCAGTGGTACATTTTCGAGAAGAACTGGTGCTACCTCATTTAGAAAATGCAAATATTTTTGGGTTTTCAGCCTGTTTGGAATGATAACAGGACCAATTAGGTAAATATCTACATTTCCAGCCCAAACATTAATTCTGAACCGAACTTAATGATTTTGATCATGAGTGGTGAAAAGAATTTCATGAACTCAATTGTAGTTGTTGCGTAAATTGTACCGACCGTCGCGCGTGAATGAAGCTTTGTCCACAATTGGGTTCGTGAAAATCCTTCCACCACGCATGAGCTGGAAGTGTAGACATTTACCCAATTGGTCCTGTTATCATTCCAAACAGGCTGGTGCAGAAGCCACTGATAAAAGTGAACTCATTGTGGATAATCAGCTGGCAACAAATGCTGAAGCATAATCTTTTTATAAGGATACGAGTTATTATCCTGAAGGACACGGTGAACCGTATGCCTATGCAACTCCAAGACTCTGGCAATACCTCCAGTACTTGCTCCTGGCTGTACCTCAATTATCTCTATGACGTCTTCCTTATTATACATTGACAGTTTCGCGAAACCTTCGATCGGCATGTCTGATGGTCTGACTAACAGAATGTCTTTGTTGGGATAGGGCTCGCTGCACAACCTTGCAGCCGCATTAAAATTACCACTCACCAACTATCCAAATCATATGAACATCAAACGTAAATTCCATACTTTAACCACATTAATCTAATATAATAGGAACGCAGATCGTAGTTGAAATTAGTCGACTCAAATGTGAACTATAAAATTGACATATAGAAACATGATTTTTTAAATTTTATAATATCCATGTTGCCACATGTAAAATTGTAAATACAGGGTGTATTAGAAATAGGTACAAATAGTAAACCCGATGGTAGATTACAATATATGCAAACTAGAAAAAACATTTCTTTGGCAATGGGACCCTTAAGAAATGAGAAAATAAAAATTGAAAATTTGACCCAAATTGTTTGAGTACCGCAGGATAATAACAAAAGTTTGAGTTCAAAGACATGTTACGTAAAGGAGAGTAAGATAGAAGTTGAAAAAAATTCCTATCACCTGCCACAAGTAGTTTATCACAAGCCAGACATGTTTTTACGTGATTGCCACTTTGGATTTACTTCACAATTAAGTAATAACCTTCTACAGCTTAAATGAATTTTCTATGTATCATCAGAAGTTCTCAAACAAAATTTTTAATTCAAAAAAATAAACCTCATGATTTTTGAAAAATGAATAGTACCATTGAATTCTACATGAGCCAATCTATTACTGGTTTAAATATTTGTACCCATTTCTGATACACCCTGTATAACAAAATTTCCAGACAAATAGTATTAATACCATAAACAATTACTTTATTCGTTTCATAAACTTCTTGTAGCATTACTAAGGTCCATTTCGCCTTAATGCCAGTGAATCTGTATTTTTTGTTTTGTGGATATTCAACACCAAAGTTTGAAACTTAAGAGTGATGGTGAGAAGTGAATCACATAATCTTTAAAATTTCAACATATTTGCATTCACGGGGCATCAGGGACGACCGCTACGAGTCGCTTATTGATAAATTACGGGACACACGGTATGAACATCTAATTTTAAATGATAATTATTAACAATATTTGACAGTTAGCCGTCAACTGGCTAAGGAATCTAGCGAAACACATTGTATATGAAGTTGCAGCACATATTTATGTTACCAAAATTGACCATTGCCTTTCAGAGACCGTTTTTGAATACGCGTTACATCTCGCTGCTACAGAATCTACTCTTACTAATGCAAAAATATCTAATTAAGTCTTCGAATTTTCAGTATTTTCTCTACATCGTGCATTAACTGAATAAGTAATACATGAATATAAAGCAGCACAGTAACAAGTTTTCTCAAAACAATTTTCAGGGCCATTAAAATTCCCTATTCGAAGTCTATTCTAAATTTCTAATTGCTTCTTACACGGAATATCTCATTTAACTAATTATGGATAGTAATGGTACTATATTTAACAATGGCAACTACACAGATTTGCACTTAAGTTTTGCAGAAAATATCTCCTGCATCGCATTTGAAACGAAGATATTTGTAATTATTATAACTTTAACACTTTCTACAGCATAAAATAACGTTAGGCAAGACTGTACTGGGCCAAATTTATAGATATTGTCGGTGAAAGTTTCCTTTATATTTATGTTATATCATGTTTGTACTAGTTTAACAACACTTAGAATTTCCTAATTGTTTTTTACTGTACTTCGAAGAAATTAATATTAATTAATAAGTACGTAGTCGTAATATTATTAATAACTTCAACAGAATTGTGTTGATTACTTGTTTGATGCACATTTCAATAATAATGGGTTAGCACGTTTTACTTTTGTTTCGAAAATGATGTTTTTTTCTTTAAATATACAAATAATATCCTCTAGTTATGGGGATATGAGAGAGCAGACGCAGAGATATACTTTAAGGTAAAGTGCGCGTTTGTCCACTATAAACCTTCTTCAAACATCTTTTTCTTCTTCCTCTTACGCGACGTAACGACCTGTTATATGCCTTTGTTACGTTTTTAAAATGACACAGACATAGAGACCTACAGCTTAACGTGTGCTCCGAACCACGGGAAGTGTTCTGCACTTCTACTCCTGAGAAGATTTACTAGGCAGAATGCCTCGCTGGTTTGCCATTGTCTTGCGAGGGAGAACGAACCGTTAGAAATCAGGTACTGGGAACCCAGTGTATAAGCCTAACTTCTAGCCCACGATCACATCTGGTTATGGATATTTTGAATGTGCCTGATAATAGATTGAGTAAAGTGAGTACTTTCATATGGAAAAAGTAGTGAGTAGTAGAGGCGGTCGTGGGCTATAGATCAGCGCGTTCAAGTGCCAGTACTAGAACATCCAATTTTTAACAGCTCTTCGCAAGGCAAAAGAAAACCGACGAGGTTTTCTGTGTAGTAAATCTTCTCTGGATTAGAAGTATTTACATTTCCCGTGGTTTGGAGCCCACATTGAGCTGTAAGTCCTCTATGTCTGTGGTACTTTAAAATGCCCAATACAGGTATAGGAGCGTAGATGGATACGTCTCATAAGTCCAAAAGTTAGTTCTGCTCTAACATAATATTGTGGACGCAAATTTTCCCGGTTACTACTGCTCTACCCCTTTCTATTTTTTCCATACGTGGCCAATTGTATAATCACCTCAGGCCATCTTTTTTCATTCATCTAGTGAACGTGGGCGTACCATCTTAGTGTTTTATTTTTTAGTCTTCGAGTAACTGTGTGTCTCTTATTTTATTTTTCGT
This sequence comes from Limonius californicus, assembly GCA_014611495.1. Taxonomy (NCBI): domain Eukaryota; kingdom Metazoa; phylum Arthropoda; class Insecta; order Coleoptera; family Elateridae; genus Limonius; species Limonius californicus. Next base: position 34,329 of record JABXWE010010951.1, on the reverse strand, counting down.
AGGCCACAGTTCTCCATCGTACGTCGTTATGCTCTCTACCAGTTGTCTTAAAAACATTTTTGTTTGTTGATTTCGCGATATTTCGGTTCCAGATTGTTATGCGGAGTGCTTTAGTTGATATTTTTTTCTTTTATTACTTTATCTTCGATATCTTTCTTCATTTTACGGTGTTACGGGCCAATCGAACCTTTTCGACGACCCCTAAACAAACGGGCCTACAGCTTAGCTCAGAGGAGTAGGGGGAGTTCGTGAAAATCGCTTATGGGAGAAAATCTTTAGTTGTGTACAGGGCGAGTCAAAATAAGTGGGCGCCACCTTCCAAGTCCAGCTGATTGTGTAGGTCCTCGTGGAAGGCCGAGAAGCCAACAGCTCACGGGAAAGGAACCTACCTTTATTGTGCCTCCACCTATATATTTAAAGCTTGCAAAATTCTCACACCAGCAAGTACAAAAGACACAATAAGAGACAGTAAACTTTAAAACACATATAATGAAATGGTTGACATATGACAATACAACGAAATGACAAGTTATAACACAAAAAGGTTGAATTACAGAATTTTAATTCTTGAACGTTCAGAAAAACTCGCCGCTGTTGACGCGCAATGTTTATGTTGTCATGAATCTGTGTGGCCAACGGCGTAGGGTTTACAGGAAAATTACAACATATAAAACAAGATTTCTCTCATACTTTATACTTCAAACAAATACAGTCCACAACTGAAGGTCGCTTCCTGTTTCCAGATACCAAAAAAAGATTCAATGATATTGAATTTTGCAAGTTGCACGTAGGCTTTCGCTTCACTAAACACAAAACTTTAGTTTTTACCTTGAACTTCCGCTGCGAGGCAGGCACGACTTTGGAGGGTTGATCTCCCAAAAACAGGAAAATATGTTGGACGATAGTAGCAGCAGCCACAAGACCGGCGCTGGGCTTTGACATTCATCCGCCGAACGGCGATGGGCCAGTTCGCCAAGAATTGCCTTTTACTGGGGATGAATCCAGTGATTCCTATTAATCCGGCAGTAGCCGATGGTTTGTTAAATACCCCCTTGGTACAACAGCGAAACGGAACACATATTACGGATACCCCTCAACAAAACTCAAAACTCTACGCCACTTGCAGCACTCGATATAATTACGGCCCTCCCCTAGAGATGTAGTTTTGGGAAGGTCCGGAACCAAGACAGGTGGAAGATCGACTGACTTCAAAATGTAACGGGATTTGCATTTTCTAAAACCATTGCACCACATTACAAAATCATATGGAATGTTCTAAAAAGATTATAACGCGCGAGTTCCAGGAAGCGTTCGAGGTCGAGCGCGGAAGAAAAACAAGAGTCTGCAATTTTGAGACAAAGAAACTATTAACATATCTCGAACTTCGAAAGACAAAACAAAATAGTGAAAATGGTAACCCAAAATAGGACTTCAATTAAAATAACGCTATTTATTCTGGCGAAGCGGTAAACAAACTAAGAAACCAATTCCTATAAAGCGGCACATTTTAAAATGAACATAACAACCGTACATGCCTTTATGATTTCATGCCCTATATGCAAATTGAGTGATATATGCTTCCAAAAAATATATTCCGTCTTCTTAAAATTTATTAAGAGTACTCACTTCTCATATTCTACCATTTTTGAAGCATTATACCATACCTTCCTCGGCCTATGCCACAATGAATTGGCTATCGGTAAATATTGATGAGTGTAGTGGTTTGCCTCTTATTGGTGTACCCCTACCCATCTTCTACATATTATGTACTATATTTCTGGGCTTATTTGGCATATATGTATATTAAACAGTATTCGTAACGAGGTGTTCAGATCCTTCTAACACGTCTATTGTTTTTGTTGCTTTTGTTCCTATTCTGATTTGGGCTACTTTGTTTTCGTACATTGCGTCACTCTAATGCATTCTTCTTTGATTCCTATTTCTCTCATTCCTTTTCACAGTTTATATCGCGGTACATTGTCCTATGTTTCTTGTAAGACTACAAAAGTCAAAAGTGTGTCAATATTTTATTCGTGATTTTATTATGTTTTGTTATGTTCATTTGGTTTTTCCAATTCATTTGAATTGAACTCGCATTTTAATTGCCGCTTCATAGGAATCAAAATTCTATTATAATTGCCATTTTTAAGTCGATCGCTATATTATTTTCATTAAAGATTGAGTTATTGGAGACCACTTGCGCAAAGCCTTTGAAAAGTTCCCTTTGTAGGCTGAAATTGCCGATTAATGTTTTGTCTTCGCCTGACCCTGGGCGCTTTCTGCGAATTTACGTGTCAAATCGTTCCAGAATTATTTCACCATACGATATTTCGCAATGTGGTGTAATCTTTTTGGACAATACTGGTTCGGTTGCGTTTAGTTCTTGAGTCGACCTTACACCTTCGTTCGACTCCAGTCGCCCATTTACATCTACGGGGACCGTAAAGAAACAAAGTAGGCGCTAGACTTTTGGAACAGAACGACGTATTTCTCTGATAAAGGGTTCCATCGCGGCTCATCTGCTTAATTGAGTTTTACCGTATCGTTTTTTGCCTTAGGCAAAAAGAATCTCCGACCAAGTTGGACTTAACATCTTCTCCGACCAAGTCGAATTTCCACCTTCGTTCGGCCCGGTCATCCAAATACCATCTTCGGGGACCGTAAATAAATTAAGAAAAAAGAGTCGAACTTAACATCTTCTCCGACCGAGTCGGCCTTCCACCTTCGCGACTCCGGTCACCCAATTCCATTTGCGGGGACCGTTAATAAAGCAAGTACTGCAGGGGCGGCTTAGGTTTTCGATGGTTTCCATCGCGTGTAGTTTCGTTTCGCTGTTTTCACCGTGGAGTGAACAGAATATCGACAAGTGTCGGATTTAAAGAAATACGCTGGAATTTTACCCCTGGAAAGGCAATTCATTGCGAATTTGCAGATCGCCTTTGGCAGATTATTATCGAGCCCATTTGTTGTTCCTCGACATGTGCCGTTGCTACGACAAACTACGAGGGTTCTGCAGCAAATATATCGTTCCAAAGCTTCCCGAAGGTCATCGTCTATCTTTCTTTGTCCGGCATCTAGAAAACACCCCAGAATTGTGCCTGCCTCTCTCGACTCCATCTACTTAAAGCCAAAATCTTGTTACGGGCCCAAACGATATTTTTCGTCGACCCGCAACCGGATAGGTGGAAAAAGGCTTAGCTCAGAGGAGTAGGGGGGGTTCACGGAAACCGCTTACGGGAGGAAATCTTTCCAGTTGTGTACAGGGGATGTCGAAATTAACGGGCGCCACCTTCCAAATCAGAGCCGATTGATTCTTTTTTAAATTGTTTTCATGAAAAATGTTTTATTTCTGTAAATTCAATTGTTATATTTTTTAAATGCACATCATACAAAAATACATGCATTTTTGAGTTTCTTGAGAAACTAAATAAAAAAAGGTTTTATTTAATTGTTAAATTTACTGTTACACATTTAATAATATCAATTAAATCGTTTAACGCTAATTATTAACGCACACATAAATTGAAATTAAATCAAATGTTCGAATGAATTACCATCTGCATTCAAAGAATAACCCAAACCATTATAAAATTATCTCAGCACTAAAGCGTTCTTGGTGTAATTTATCTACAGCATTTAATTAAGTTGTGTATTTAGAGAATAGTAACACAATTGAATTTACATATTTAAACAGTGCTTATTAAAAATATAATATAAAAAAATAAAGCGGAAGGTAGAATTCGAAGTTCCGAAGATGGCATTACAAAGCGCAATCTTTACCACTACGCCACACTGGCGGCATTCGTGTATCGGATTTGGTGATATTACTACACGTCATGTATATATTTTTTTAAAGTTTTTTAAATGTATCACTTATTTTGGTATTATAAAAATAAAAAATAGATGTATTCTCTGGAATTTTCTATATTTTCCCTATGAAGCGTATTCACAGTCAGCACACGGTATATACATGATCTTCCTGATCTAAATCCACCTTGTTCCTTTTAAATACTTTCCATTTTAGTTTTCATGTCTTTCGAATAATCTGACCATTGTTGGCAAACAGGGGAGAGCTGTGATGAACAAAATAATAATAATAATATATTTATGTAGACACACAACAGTGCACCATACGCTGTACCTAGAACGTAAGGCCAAAATTCACTTTTTGTGTGAATAAAACTCCTCTCAAAACTATATGGGTAGGGGAGAGGGGCCTAAAATGGTACCGCTAAGACAAAAATGTTTGTAAAACGTAGAATAAGGTTCATAAAGAATGGAAATATTTGTTATTATTATTATATTCTGCAAACACTGTGCAACAAGAGTCACATATGCATCTTGTTTGAAAAATTGAAATTACATATATTTTGACATAATACAAAACTTTGCATAAGGATCATTTTATCCTAAGGAGTGGGGCAAAATGATCACCCAATGTAGGGTAAAATGATCCCGGGATGATTTACATATTAACCTACTCAAACCCTCCTACGAACGTTACGAGCGATATTATCATCAGCACAATAATCGCAGGTGTATGGATCACAGTCACCGTCCTCAAATCCAGCACACTCACCATGTGCCCAGCGCTTGAAATTAACACACTTCTCCCATCCTTCTCCCGCAGAAGATTTTAGAAAATTTTCAGAGCAAATAAGGCACTCTACATCTTCTTCCACTTTCGACTCCTCATCTTCGCCCCCCTTCTTTCTTTTGCTGCCTTTACCTTTTGTTGGACTTGGTCTCTTGTTTTTCCTTTTTTGCTTTTCGTTTACTGCTGACTTATTATGCATTTTCAAAGCTTTCTTCTTTTCCTGTTCTGCTTGCTTCTGTTGTTCCTTCACCAACTGGTCTTTATAAGGGGTGTTTGACAGAATGGCCGTGCTCCCAGATTTTCTTGTCTTTCTTGTACGTTGTTGTTCTGACATGTTGAGGAGTGGGAGGACATCTTGCGGCGCGAATATAAAAGACGTGGAAACCCCAGAGGTCGAAGGAGGCACAACATTGTCATCTTCGTTAAGCTTTTCACACTGTTTCTGCTGAATAACTTACCTAGGAGGAGTTGAAGCAGCTCTTATGTCATTTTGGCCATGAGCATCATTATTTTGAGGCAAGTCCTTGGTTTCGTCTTGCTCAGGAACTTCATCAGCTGCAAAATCAATGCCAGAAAAAACATTTGGGTCATAAGGAACGATACCGGCCTTCTTAAAACCATTAATGGCATTAATGGGGTACTGGCTTTCATGTAGGATTCGATACCTGAGATTTGAGAAACTGTAACAACTCGTCCAGGGTGATTAGTCAACCATTTTTCTAGTGCTTGATCATCGTAATGATTAAGCGGGTACATACAGCTGAGATAGAAATGCTGTATTCTATGTGTTGTATGGGGTGGTAGACAAAATGGTGACAAAATTGCTTCTGGCGTTTTATGACATTCAAGTTCTTAGTATGAGAGAGATGACCGTGTAGAATTAAGAGGGCAGGGTCGTCCGCTGTTGGTTTAACATGAGACAGAAAATGATCAAACCAAACTGCAAAAACATCAAGTTTCATCTATCCAGAGTCGTTGCATATGAACGCTGTTCCCGGTGGTGCTCCACCTTTGAGCTCTTCTTTCATTCTTTTTCGAACAAAAATCAGCATAGGTGGCAAATAGGAACCGCCTGCCGACATACAAATTACAGCAGTAGTAGGGGCACCTTGTTCTGCGGAAACCATCCTGCCGACTTGTTTCCTACCTCTTCTGGTCAAAACTTTAGAGTTTTACCTGGGACGGTACTTACAGATATTTCATCAACATTGAAAATTCTGTGTGGCATGCATTTCACTGCAGGCTGATACGCAAGACACCTGACATCTTTAATGGCAAGACCATACATTCTACTTTTCTTGTCCACGATATGAGCTGTAAGCTCTTTTCCTGCTCTGCAGTCAAAACCTGAGTTCGGCTTCCAACTTTCTTGAGGTGATCAACGGCTAACTTGTTTTTCCCCTTATAGCGTCTCTTTAAACTCATCAACGGTACCCCAAAATCTTTTGTGGCGGTTTTGTATGGTAACCCATTGTTTACGCCTACTATAGCTTGCCACATCCTATTCTCATCCTATCTCTGTCTGTCAGTCTTTCGATTGTATTTGTTGACATTTTCTTAGTATGTGTCAAAATGAAATGAATTATTAAAATTGATTTAGGGAGTGGTTTTAAATGATCCCCCAATGTAGGGTAAAATGATCCCGGGATCATTATACCCCGTATTAACAGAAAGTATATTACAATTAAGCATTCCTCTTATACTTAATGCTCTTAGCTTAGACCACGACGTGCAAAAACCACTTTTGTTTAAATTATTTTCTACCAGCGACGCCTTAACGTCATTTTCAATTGTCCACCTGACAGCGGCGACTTAACTAGTGATAGTGACGTGCTCAATTCAAAGATGGCAGCATCGGTACTAAAAATAAAAGGGGGGATCATTTTAGCCCCAGGGATCATTTTAGGCCACTCTCCCCTACGCACGTGCGTAATGTGTTATCGCTTACACCGATTCAAGTTATGTATGCGGCCAGCAATGCAGAGGTACCATCATTAAACGGTATTATTGGTTAAAAATGAGAGTTATAGGTATGGAACATATAAGGATATCCAAAAACAAGCTGATCCCCAGCGGGCTGTGGAATGAAAAGTCACGTCTTTTCTAGACTAAAGGAATGTTTATAATGTCAATGTTAGGTTGTGTTAGCTGGAATTAAATAATAATGAAACATCATTTTTAGGAGCAGAAATCTTTTTTTGAGCAACAGTAAAAGAAATGAATAAACCTGAACTAATAATAATAATGATCACAACAAATGTTGAAAATGTCTGTGTTTTTCCTCCAAACATTTCTGAATTCGTCTTCTAATTCCTTCAAAAACATTTTATAATAATTGAGGTGAGTTGTTAATTTCTTGCCAGTTTTCTTCAATTCTAAGTTTCAATTCGTTTAAATCATTATATGGAGTTTTAAAAATGGTGTTTTTCAAATAGGGCCATAAAAAAAAGGCCAAAACAGTAATATCACAAGAGCGAGGGGGCCAGGGTGTTGTAGTATTCCTACTAATGATTCGGTCATCAAAATATTCGCGTAAAAAATTAATTGTATCTGCAGCTGCATGAGCTGTTGTGCCATCCTGTTGCAGAAAACCATCCCGTAGCTTATCATCGTGAAGTTCATTTAAGAAAGGTTGCAATAATTCGTTTTTGTACCTTGCTGCAGTTAGCGTGCCTTCGAAAAATATTGGCCCAACTATCGTACGACGACTCATTCCAACCCAGACTCCTATTTTCTGTGGATGACTAGGAGCATTAATTGCAACATGTGGATTCTCACTACTGCAAATCCGCATATTCTGTGAATTAACATACCCATTAAGGTAAAACCAGGCTTCGTCGGTAAAAAAAGGTTAAATTTAAGTGTTCGTCATTGAGATTATCCAAAAACCAACGACAAAACTGAACTCTTTTTGGATAATCCTGTTTTAAAACCTCCTGAACGGAAATAAATCGGTAAGGATGCAGATGCAAAGCTTGTGGCAAAGCTATTCTATGGCATGTACCGTAACTTAAATCATCAACTTGCTGGCACAAATGTCTAATTGGTGTTTTTGGAGCCTCGTCAATTCATTGTCTTACAGTTTCAATTAAAGCAGGTACTATCTTCTTCGGCCTACCAGACCCTTCTTTCCTTCCAAGACTTCCCTTTCTCGAAAATTGCTGAGTAAATTCTTAACCAAAGCATAAAATTTTCGGTATGTAATAATTTCACTGGGATACCTCTCTTGGAATTCCACAAAACAAGGAGGAATCGAATAGGTCTATTCTGCGTCAACTTGAAAGCCGTTCCATAAGATTCAATAATAAATGCCCTTTGAAATGTATTAAAAATCATTTTAACAATCTGTCAGATTCGTATCAAAAAAAAAGATAACCAATTTATCTGATATCATAAACATTCCTTTAGTCTAGTAAAGACGCGACTTTTCATTCCACAGCCCTTTGAGGATCAGCTTTTTTTGGCTCTCTTGATAATTGCTTCTTCAACAAGCAACGACTAAATGACAGCAATAATTTTGAATGTGTTCCAAATACCTGGCATACGCACGAGGAAAATGAAAAATTATTCCGCAGGAATGATTAATTAAGGAGATTTTGAAAAAAAATTTCTAAAATCTTCCCGAAATATATTGGGGCAAAAACCTAGAAAATGGGTTGATCGAACGCTATTTTCGAATGTTCTCCCGAATTCAATTCTTTGTATTGATTTTTATATGCGGAATTAGAACACCTTCCATACTAGTCGAAACCTTAACGAACAAGGATGAAATAAACCGATTATACAACAAATTCAACAAGCACTTCATTATTAATGAAAAATACGGTTATAATTGAATATTTGATTGATATTTGAAAAGATGTCACTGGTGTTCGAACTGTGTTTCCTTGCGAATTCTGGTTGACTGTTTATAAACACCGTCTAACAAATTATAACTAATAAGTTTGGCAAATTATACTGTCTATAACACACAATTAATAATGCTTTTACAATGAAACGTGTGACACAATTTTGATATTTTCAATAGTTCGTTTCATAATTAATCGGAAGTTTGTGCTTGTGTTTTATTAAGCACTGTTTTAATTGATTTCCAGAAACTTCTACTGAGAAACAGGTGCAGATGTAATATTTTATTGCTATTATAATCGTTTTCTGGTAATCACAATGGTATCATTCTCTAAAAAAGTTTTTATTTACATATGTTTACATTATTTATATAAAACTATGCAATAATAATTTTATAACATTCTGTCTAATAGTATTTTCTATAAATGGCTCACATCTACTTAATAAATATTTAAGTTAAATATTTGTTTACCTAAACTGTGCCCCATTTCCTTATTCTAACTTCATACGATTGGTGGATCATATTCTTTCTTGCCGTTTCTTGGCATATTAGTTATTCGAAATAACTGAAAGGCATTAGAATTTGACGTATACAGGAAAGAAACCAATGACTCAAATAATTGTTTTTAATATAAAATAGTGGCCTTCAATGTTTTGCTTGATATACTACATAGTTTTCCATTAAATTAAAATCGATACCGGATTGAATATCGGTACATCAAAAATGTTGCTACTTACAATTCACACGTCATTGATAATTTAATTAGAAAACGTAAGCTAAGATTAAATGTTCGTAATTGCACGACTTTGCAAAGTTCCCACTTTGAAGAAATTAGCAGAAATGTCATCAAAACTCCATTCCATCCCTTAACTGTACCAAATGCCAATATGCAAACAAGTCAATTCCAAAATTGTATTTTGTTCAAATAATAATATTCGGAACTTGTTGGGACACCTTAAAGACAAAGTGAAAACTTTCAGAAAGTCGGGTATTTACGAAATTGACTGTTCTCCCTGTAATGGAAAATATATTGGGCAAACTAAACGTAATAGTGAGAAGAGATTTAAAGAACATAGCATTTCAAATATCATACGTCTGATAAATCAAGTGTTGCCAAACATACTTAGAAGATAGAACACGGTATAGAATTAGAAAATCTGAAATTGTAAAAAGAACTGTCTTTAACAAAATAATTGAATTGCTTTGAGAGCAGTTTCAAAAATAGGGGGATCTTTTAAATTCAGATAATGGGCCAAGTCCTAACTCCGATTTAACTCATTTGTTGAATATAACTCCTTAACTGGTTCGGCGTAACGAACCTCAACGGGAATTTAGGATGTAAGCCTTTGTTTGTTAGATTATTAGCATTGGACTTCAATTGTTGGCTTGGTGAAGGTGACCAGAGGTATTTCTCGGCCAAGTTATTTTAGTTAGTTCAAGTTCCTACTGAAAATGGCAACTTAGTTGCGGAAGTACGTATTTAGGTGTTCTAAATATCGTAGTGGTAAGGGGTTTTCCAAAGTTTATTTACTTAAACCACCGTCTTCAATCAATCCTGATGTGGTTCATGGACATAATAGTTGTTCTTCTGCTGTTAGTTTCACAAACTCTATGCTTTTTTGCCAAACATTCTTAGCAAGCTCTTCATTTCGTCCCTTCCTCGGCATCCAGTCTTTTTTGCAATCGGTAAAATATTCACCTGATATGCCACTAATATCTTTCGACAACGCCACGTATAATGAAGTTTGAGCACCTTCTTCTGGGGTCTACGAATAATATTTATGGTAAATTGTGAAATACCTGCTAGTTAAATATTTGTTTACCTTATAGAACATTCTGGAACCTGCATTGACTACTTTCCTAATAGGATCGGGAAGAAACCTAAGAAAATCGGTTTGAACGACTCCTGGATTCACTGAATTTGTATCCACACCAGTACCTTTTAGTCGTCGAGCTAATTCATTGGTGAAGAGAATGTCGCACAATTTTGAATTTGAATACTCAGTTAATTTGGGAAATAGTGTAGTAGGACGCGCATTGAGATCATTCAGATTTAATTTTGCTAAATTAGCAACTCCGGATGTCACGTTAACTATTCGACTTGGTGCTGACTTCTTTATTAAATCTACAAAAAATATTCGGTTAGTTAGAAAACGCCTGCCAATTAGAATATGCTACAGATATTTACCCAGTAATAAAATCGTAAGTAGAAATGGTCCAAAATAGTTAACTTGCATAGACAAACATAGTCCATCTAAAGAGGTTGTATAATTCAATCCCCCAACTCCAGCGTTGTTGACTAAAATATGTAACTTTCTTTCTGTTGATTTAATTTTCGAGGCAAATTTTCGTATGCATGCTAAAGAAGTTAAATCCAGCATTTTCATCACGACGTTTGTATTTCCTGTAGCTTCTATGATTTTCGCTTTCGCTTCTTCAGCTCCCATTGGATCGCTGCATGCTAAAATTACTCGCGCTCCTCTTTTGGCGAAATCTTGGGCTGTGTGGAATCCAATTCCTAACAAAATCATAGCAAAAAGGCAAACATCAGTAATAAAAGTCGTAGGATCAATACCTTTACTATTACTACATATAGTATTTATTATTTGTGTTTTTTTTTTTAATCTGCCAGTGTATCAGAAAACCTTACAAAGAAATTACGCTATTTATAAAATAGTAGCTTCTTTCTAAACTTCGTAGGTCCCAAAAATTACGTATGCGTATTCATACGCACAAATCAGCTGGAATATTTAAAAAAGCTTAATTTGACAAGCTAATGTGATAGTTGCTTAGTAGTCCCGTTAGAGTTTTTTCAATTAATTTGTGAGTGTGAAGGAGATAGTTTTGTTGTATTATTGTATTATTTGTGAAAGTTTTTCTAATGATTTTCAATAATTCTTTAATTGTTTTTGCTGTATCTGTATTTGTTAGTAACATAGATGCATGCTTTCTGCAGTCGAATTTTCTAAAACGTTTTACTTGGGTAAAGAGGGAGAGAACTATTGGCACAAGTGCCTAAAGAAACAGCTTTTAATTCGGCGATAACCCTTTTCTTAATATGCTCTACGTCCTGATATAATTTCCCTTTGAGAACAGTTTTCACTTGGGAAAAAAAGTCTGCGCTTGCCAAGACAGGTGAGTATGGTGAATGTTTGATCACAACAACGCCGTGTTTCATCAAAAATCCACCCTGTTTTTCAAACTACGGCACACGCGAGCAATGCGTGCAATAATCATTTCAGTACTTGAACGTAGAATGCCTTGGTTACTGTTTGTCCGTCAGGCGCAAATTCTTTGTGGATCATACTCCGTTTATCGGAAAAAGTAATCAGATCGGAATCTGAATTTTTGAAAACGATACATTTTGGGTCTTGTTGATAATTTTCCAATCCACTGCATTCTCAGGATCGTACTGAAGCACTTATGGATCATCATCAGGGATGATGCAGAACGTTTGCATTATTGCAAGATGTCTGAAAAAAGTCTGATCCCGGTGTAACTCTGCCCTGTTTCTGCCCGTACGTAGACTGTATGGTGTAATGTAAGTGATTAAGATAGGTATTAATATTAATTGTAGTGTATTTAGATTATAACCATACTATATATAAATAGTCGATTTAGTTGAATAAGTGGGGCGCTTCGTGCCTTGACAGGAAAGCATTATTGCTACATTGGGAAGTCCGGTCAACGTGCGAGTCGTAATAGTTTTTAGTTTACAAGCTTGGCTTGAACAGATGTAAAATCTAAGTAAAACCAATTAAATGTTTAATAATTACAATGGAGCTTGAATTGAATTGGGTACAAAGGTTACCCTGAAAACCAAAAGGAATGGTTTTAGTACAATGGGAACAACTTTGAACAGATCTTCTTATTTCCTAAATCTTCATCTAAAATTTGTCGAATCATCTTTTCATTGATTCAACTCATCTGCCATCATTCGGAGAACCATCGGAGATCTTTTGCAACAATTTCACCAACTTTTGTGACCAAGTGTTCGTTTAGCCGGCCTCGGTGGTCTAGTAGCTAGCGCGTTTGCCTTCAGGTCCAAGAGACGCGGGGTCGAACCTTGCCAAGGTCGGTGAGATTTTTCTAGCGGAGAAAATCTGAAAATGCGCTTTCTGTCGGAAAGAAGTAAAATCGTAGGTCCCGTGTCACTGCGATGTGTGACACATTAAAAATCACTACTGGAGTTGGAATTACCCCAGATAGGCAAAATACTTAGTTAGGGTGTACAATAAGCTAAGAGCTGCAGTACTTAGAGATGGAAAACCGCGTCCTAGATCTCGCTCCTTCAAATACAATGCAAGTGTTTGTTTCAATAAATTGACAGATCTCCGGTCCTAACGTCATCTTGAACATCTTCACGCTCATCTTTATAACGGTTAAACTATTCCAACACGTTAATGTGACGTAAGGTATTATTACCGTACACAGTTTTCAACCTTTCAAATTCCTATTGAAGTTTTCTCTAAATTCCAACAAAATTTAATATTCGCTCGTTGCTCAATGACGACTGACAAAAATATAACGTAAGCGCTAACGCCCTGCGCAGAAATTAGTAGCTGTTCGATATTCGTCTGACCAACCTCTGATGATCTTGTAAACTATTAAGTATATGCTGTATTATTTTGGTTTAATTTCATGTGAATTCAGTGCTGTAACATCAATCCGGGAACTAAGTTGCCAAACTTCGTACACAATGTTGGTTTAGATTTCAAACATAGAACTTCAAAATGCAAAATTAAACTCCTGTAAATATTGGTTTGTTTAATTATTTCAAAGTGATTTAGTACGTAGGTAGTTTGTTCAGCATTAAAAACTACATTTCTTTCATAATTTGCGATCATTTTATTCATAGCAGATTTAGAAGTGTTTGATAATGTAAACATAATTTGATCATTTTTGTAGTATTATTGAAATAAAAAGCAGGAAGCGAGTTTCCAATTATTAAGTAAAAAAAGCTGGGAAATTCAGTTATGATGAAATAAATTGTACTATTAATAGTTCAGAGATACTGTTGTATGGTAGGTATTACACAACTCTTTAAATGATTTGATTACGGTTATATTATTGGTCAATTTAAAACATCTATAGCTTTATGTATTATATGTGTAAAACGGTTGTAGGATTTTAAATTGTTACACATTTCAATTGTAAATATGACATTTCAAGATATGGTCACTGAATTATACAACTTGATATGCTATGTTGGTTATACAAGGTTTGCCAATTTACTTCTCAAAATGCCGCACGAAAAAGAAACACAACTTGAATAACGTGAATAATATTTAATATCCATTTTAATATTAATATTTGCTTTAATACACTTATTGCAGCGTTGTAAAAGCACAGAGAAAAAGGTGTTCCGGTGCCAAATTAGGTGGGTAAAGTGAGAGATTGGTCTCATGAATGGTGTGAATCATGAGATGGCTTCACAATCTGTGCAGAATAGGCAGGTACATTGTCATGCAACAAGAGCCACTACCCTTTCCTCAAAATTCCGGATTTTTGCAAAGGAAACTTTTTCTTCTTCTTCTAGTACCCTATCTGATTAACAAACTTTGGCAGTCATGTTGGCTGTCATTACTTTATTAACTGCTACTTTGAAAAGTGATCTTGTAGTTGGTTGGTACTTCTGTTATCTTTATTACCAGTTCTTGTAGTTTTTAAAATGTCTATCATTTTGTCTTATCAAACTTTAACAAAAGCCTTTTCGAAATTGATAAAACCTAGAAATACGTTGCTGTTTACATTTCTGTATGAATATCTGGATGCTATATAGAGCTTTTCTTGTTCCGAGCCAGTTACAGAAATCAAATTGCGTGTCTCCAATACTTTGTTTTACCTTGTGGTAGATTTTTTAACGTAACATACGTAAAATCTTTAACAAGTTGCTAACCAGACTGATTGTACGTTGGTTAATACATTGTTTGCCTTATCTTTCTTTGGTAGTACGGTCAGTCTGATGGTATGGTTCGTGTATCTTAAATCGTGCGGTAACCATTCATGAACTACTGTCATTCGGTATCTATAGATGTGCACATTTTTCTTATGAGATGTATCCATAAAAAGCTATCTGCTGCAATAACCGGCGAATAGAAGTGTATGACTTATTATCCATTATTTCAGTCACTGCGGCCACAACATCATCTGTAGCTTTTGCGGCCAACCATTATGTTTTTTAACGACATTACTATTTTACGAAATTTTGTCAGTCACACCTATGAAATTTCTCTAATCAACTGGCGTTCAATAGCAACATTTAAAAACTCTTCGTGGAATTCTTCAAGGCGGTTTTCAGCACATTGTGTAAAAATTTCGTCAACCTTTACGATATTTTGTAAGTAACTTTCAATTATGAACGTTTGTTGTACAAGTGTGAAAACAAGTTCGTATCGTAAACGAATCACCTAATACAATCAAGAACTGGTTTCGATTTCAAAGAAATGTTTCTGGAAAAAATACGCCAACTACAAACAGATAACGACTCCAAACTCCTAGTATAATAAAATTGAATATTTTCTCAAATGATATGATAGATGGTAGTTTAGAAGAAGAACTGGCATAGTCCATCTCGCAATATGTCCAGTAAACCATAAACAACTCCAGAAGGTTTTATTTTTGAACATCCGTTAACTGTAGTTTGGCCATGAATGAAAAGTGAAAATTTTGGTATATTTTAACAGATTTTAAAATATCCTTTGCTTTAGCTGTTCGGTAGTAAGTGTTAAAAGTGTGGGTAACGATAGATCCAAAAATTCAGCTGTGTAAGTTGTCAAAGTTTACTTTTCAATTACGACTCCACATGCCACACTTCACCTCTCAAATTCAGTATTTCGTGATCTAAATACATTTGTATGTTAGACGATGCACAAACAAAAAGACGTACAGCTAGCGTGTTATTTTGCTTTAATTAAATATAATTAATCTAAATTTGGAGCAACCATAAGAAACATTATATAAAAAAAGTTGTTTACCTTCACTGTTTACATTCTTTTCAATGAAAAAGAAAAAGTTAACAATAGAGCTGCGCTATAATAATGCATATTTCTATGTGCAACGATGCTATTTTTAACAACATAATTAATAAAATTAAAAACTTACCTGTATTCGCTCCCGTAACAATGACAGTTTTCCCAATTAAGCACGTTTGGCTTTTATTCCAACCAGTGGTTAATTTTAAATATAATTTACATATTACCAACAACAGTATAAAAACTGCTATGGTTATAAGGGTTATCCAGCCAGCGTTCATTTTCTTGAATTTGTGTTTATGCGCGAATGTTCAGAATGTGTTCCTAATTAAAGGTTTCACTGTCGTAACACCAAAATTTGCCAAACTAATAGCCGTTTCATATCACACCTGTTTAATAACAGCGTTGGGTAAAGCTCACCTCGTATGGCAAGGAAAATACTCAACCTTGGTTAGATGTATTGTCATTTGTAAACAATCCTTAAGCACTGAACGCGACGAAATTTAAAATTTCCACACTGGACACTTCTCATTACCTCGTTACCTTGAATATGCAATATTATTTCATCCAAACAAGATAAGATGGCATCGTAGTATAAAAAGGTTTTGCGTAATCATTCAACTTTGATTTATTACAAATGATTCTCCCCAAATCTATCTATTTTGCTGATTCATGCTTATTCAGATAAAAACAATCTAGTTGAAATATCCAAAAAATATTTTTGATAGTGCCTGTACATAGGGGGCACTGCCTATTATTATGTAACAAAAAAAATGTTTTCAATATTTTAAATACGCGAGATAACAAGCTGGTTCGTCTTGACAGACTTATCCTGTATATGATATGTCATTTATTATACATTTATCCTCCTAGCTTCGGCAGCCAAACAATTCTGAATTAGGACTTTTAGATCTAAAGCATCAATATTATTTCCTATTGATATTGATAAATCGGTAAGACTATCTTCGTTCATTATTGGCCGCAATCAATTTTAGCTTTAAAAACTCTTTGTCAAATGTACTGTTTATCTTTTATCGCCTTATAGTTTATTTTAGTGGGTAGTAAAGATCTACTTCAAGAAAAGTGCATTTTCTGAAAATTTGCTATTATTTAGCGCTCTGAAATGGCGTCTTTCCTGATCCGGATGATCTCTTCAAATATCTTTAAGATTGACCTAACCTATTTTTTGTAATGATATCGCAACCCAAATGTTTATAATATAAAATGTATAAAGATTTGGTAGACAGGTCACTGAATGTTCTATATGTAAATAAAATTATACAGTTTACACAATAACTTCTACATGTGAAAAGAAACAATCAATACATTTCTATTTCAGATAAATTTCAATTTAAAGAAAATATTCAATTTCATTTTTTATTATTTAAATGTAACTATGGAAAAATGTAAAGCTAACGATTTTGAATAAAACGGGCAGTTTCAAAATTATAAAACTCACTAAAATAGTTTGATTTCTATTTATTTAAACCTCTTACTCAAATAATGAATAAATAATACAAGATAATATTTAATTGCTTCGTTGTTGTCTTTCATCTTCAATTAATTTATTAATTCCTATTTGAATATAATTAGTTAATGCTATTCTCATTGTTGAACCTATGTCGATTCAGTATCAAAATTAAATGTTGAAAATCCATCTTTAAATAAGTTGTTGCAAATCGAAGTAACAATTTTATTGCATTTTAACTCAGAGTAGAATACGAGGGCAGCTTTTTAAGTTTTTACACAAACCAGGAAAGAAAAATTTTTTTGGAAGTTCTGGAATAGAAGACCTGAGCCAAGTCTGAAATCAACATCCAGCGTGCTGTTACCCTAGCTACAAATGTATACTTCATTAAATGCTTTTGATAATTACATTTTGCATGTCGAAATACGTCTCAAAGTTAAATAGCTGTTGAAATTATCTATTATCAACCCCCCCTTATGGAGGAGGCCCTTGCCCAACAACAGGATGTTGCGGGCCAATAATAAAAAAAATTATTAAAGTATAAACTGTTTTATTGCTGTTCACAATATTCGCCTTTAAGATTTATACACTTTTTCATGCGTTCAAACCAATTCTCGAAACATTTTTTCCACTCTGAAGTTGGTATCTCAGAAACATGGTTTTTGAAGTGACTAAAATTGCTGTCCACACATTTTATGTTTGACATTCGGGAATACAAAGAAGTCGTTAGGCGATAAATCAGGTGAATAGGGGCAATGAGACATTAATTCGATGTTTTTCTTTTTCAAATAATCAATTGTTTGGCGTGCTGTGTGAGAGCTGGTATTGTCATGATGAAGAATGACGCGACGTTTTCGGTTGTTTTTCCTAGATCCCGTAGATGACTTCTGGCAAACAAATTGTATACCATTCAGCATTAACTGTTCTTCGATCCTCTAAAGGAATGGTTGCGACATGTCCACTACAACCGAAGAAATAAGCGATTATTTTCTTGGAAGTCCTTCGTAAACGTACAACTTTTGTGGGATTCGGTTTATCTTGGAACACCCAAACAGAGGATTGTTGCTTAGTTTCCGGTTCATACGTATATATCCAAGTTTCGTCGCCTGTTAGATGTTGTATAGGGATTATACAGTTCCTCGGTCGAATTTTTTGAACATTTCCTTGCACCAATTAACACGAGCTTTTTTTGAGCTTCGTTCAAATTATGCGGAATCCTTCAGGAACAGATCTTTTTCACAACTAAATATTCATGCAAAATCGAATGTTCTGCAGTCTTCGATATGCCTAAAGATGCCTCTATCTCACTATAAGTCACATGCCGATCTTCTTCAATCATTGCGCAAAGTAACGATTTTTTTTTTAATAACAACCGGTTTTGGTCCACCTTCAAGAAATTCATCACTGACGGACGCACGACCACGACGAAATTCCGCAAACTAATTGTAAACAATCTTTTCTGATGATACTTCATTACCTAAAGTTGAACGAAGCGATTCTATGCATTGTTGTTGAGTTAGGCCTTTACTAAAATCGTAAAAAATCATCCAACAAAAAGGTTCACGTGTAATTTCCATTTTTTCACAAAATTGCTTTCTTTAAACGCTCACTGTAAACAAACTGCTCTGTCAATTTCCAAGCTGCCACGGTTTTCGCAATAACAAATGTCAAGTTTTACAAAAATAGTAATCACACATCTCAATAGCGTCACCTAATGGTCGTTTGTAAAAACGTATAAACAAAAAAGTCTGCCCTCGTATTCTTCTTCATTTCTAGCCAAAATTTTGATCAATTATTCAACTTATCTTTAAATGTTATCGTAATTCATTTGTCTGTTGAAAACTCAATTAAATTATCTTCTTCTGATGGAGATAAATTATTTAATTGAAATTGCTGGAAAATGTTTATTACCCACTTATTGTCCAAACGAATATCTGCTGTGGGAAATGTTGAATGTATTTTATTTTACTTTTAGTAAATGATTTTGTATAACTTGACATATATCCAAAATTTCTGTTTGGATTATCATATTGTCCTCAGTCATCTGTAAGAATGATGGCAACATATCAAAACAGTCTTTTTTAAATCTGTTTACTCAGAGGTCAAATTTTTAGCAGGAATTTCTATTTTATTACAACAAATAGATAGATTGGTCCATGCTTTAAGTTGGAATTTTACATCAGCTACGGGAAAACTGTACTATGCATTCCGAACGAGGTTCATAATTTAGTTCTAATCCATTATATTATTTACCTAACCTAACGTTTTAATTCTAACCTAATCTAATGCAACTTTTAGGCTAACTTAACACGTTCCCTGTCCATATGTTACAACAGTATGCATCTGTATATGTCCACCATAAGAATTGTTCATGTACCGTATATGATCATTGGACTCTGTACTATTTCTTTAGCACAACGTCGGATGACTCATATAAGTAACACACAAGTTTAGACTTGCATTTCCACATGTGCAATTTGCATTCAGTATTATACTGGATTATTGTGTAAATCCATGTCGGTGTAGTAATATATTCTGACTATAGTTCATTTTTATTTGTTTATTTTTACAACAGCATATACTATAATGTGGAACAATAAATGACCACCGATGCCGAACTACAAGCTGAAATTGACGAAATGAGTGATAGTACTGATAGTGATACTGATACTGATAGTAGTAGTGAGGAATTTCATGATGGTGTTGGAGATCTAAATTACTCTTCTGAAGATATGCCTTCGAATGATGAAGAGACTGAAGGTAGTGATAGTTCTGATAGTTGAAGTCATTGAAGAAACCACCAATGCTGACAACGCAGATACAATTTGGTTTACTGAAGTTATTAATATTGCACGATTACTTTTTACTGGTCAGTCAGGCTGCCAGCAGAATATCCAACCAGAAAACCAGGAGATTCAACCAGTTGATGTTTTTAAAACAATAATTAGCCGTGATATTATCGATCTAATGGTTTTGGAAACTAACAGTTATGCAACGTAGCTTTTACAATATAGTAGGCAATCTCGTTCTAATCGTATGTCACGCCGGAAAGATACAGATAGGGCCGAAATAGAACGATTGATTGGTAAGTGTACACTACCTTTATTCACCTGCAAAATAAGTAAAAAATACTACTTTCACAGGATTGCTTCTCTTGATGGGTCTATTGTAATTTCCTTCTATAAGTAGAGAGCTATTGGAAACAAGACATACTATACTACCATCCTGTTTTTCATCGTGTTTCCATTAGTTACAATAGATTTGTTTTGTTATTGAAGTGTTGGCATTTTTGCAATAATGAACAAGAACATTAAAGTAGGAACTACAAGCTACACCCTTTGATTGAAGCAATTCTAAAATAACCGAAATCTGTATAGACCTGCAGATACTATTGTTGTAGATGAAACCATGGAAACAGCCTCAGTTTGGCACGGTATTTATGTAATCAGAACACAAACGTAACAGGAACAATAAGAAAGAACAGAAAAGGTTTAGATGAACGTGCTGGTGGCAAAAAGCTACAAAAAGGTGAAATTTGTAGCCTGCAGCAACAGTACATCACATTTGTGAAATGAAGGGATCAGAGAGAAGTGTTTATGATTTCTACTTGTTATGGTGATGAAATGGTTGAAGTGGGAACTGATAGAAAGGCTAATAAGAAAATAAAGTCTAAAATCGTGTTAGAATATAACAAAGGGAAACAGGGAGTGGACGTATCTGATCAGCTCTCTAGTTATTACTCTTCTCTAAGAAAGTCACTAATATGGTACAAAACAATTGCTATAGAACTCATATGTGGCACAACAATAGTCAACAGTCGCGTAATTTATAATACAGTCACTAATAAAAACATTTATTGGAGTTTACAGGATCTGTTGTCAAAAGTTTACTTCAAGTGAATAACATAGCCATTTTTCATCAGCCTCGTGCTAAGAAAACCAAAAAGGTTCCCACATGTTGGAAAATCTTCTAGACGATAAAGTAACCCCGATTCGCAAAAGATGTCATGGAGGTTATCAAATCCACAAAGAACAAGGTGTTAATTTTAAAGAAGCCTGGAAAAAAAGAGTAACTACAGTTTGCAAGGAATGTGATCAGGCATGTTGCCTCCAATGTTTCAATAAAATCCATTAACTACTTTTTATATATTTTTTATTAAGTTTTATTATTAGTACACAAGATTACCCATTTTTAGTTGTATTTTTATTAATAATATCGTTACTACTTAATAATTTTGCATACGTTTCATTTCTTTAAGATAAATTTTCAGTCAGAATGCGTGTTTTATTTCAAGTTCTATGTACCAAATATGGCTCCCATCTATGCTAGCAAGTATCATAGAGGTTGTACTACAGAGTCGCAAATAAATTATCATAGCAATTGCTACACGTCCATCTTTAAATTACAATAGAATGTAGGTTAAAATGTGAAACAAATATGGTCCATAGAACTTATCATTATCGTAGGGGATGAACCATATATGGCTCATAAGACAGGGAACGTGTTAAAGCAACACTTTTTTTATTTTCCAAGCTACTTGCATTCATTATTTCTGTGCATTTAGTTTTTTCTATGATTTATGATGTAAAACTTTTTCCCAGTTACGACTTTTTTACGGTTCTTTGTCCGCTATTATAACTTTACGTAACTAAATGTTTGTAAACATCCTATCGCTTCTTAACATTAAGGGGATTGTTTACTAACTTGTGATTTCCATTCTAGCAGGTCTAGAATTTTTAAACCCGCTGGGCAACAAGTTTCACGACCGATCTAACGAACTTTTAAATGATTTTGTGTGCGCGTTATAACCCTGCTATGCTATTGGTTGTAAGACAGCAGAAGTAAAAGGTGTTGCCTACTTTTAATAAATATACTGCTCAAAAAAGTTTTGCATCATAAGCGTTTTCAGTGATGACTAATTTCATTTAGATATTTTGTGGAGAATTGAAAAGTATACATATTCTGAACAAAAGTCGTAAATAGGTATAGTTTACTGAAACAAAATCTGTTAATTTACAACAAGAAAACGTAAAGTTATGAACTGAACACTTGAACACGTCTTGTTTATTACGTTGATTTGACCTGTTTGAGCTGTGTCAGTAGGACGTGTATCCTCCACGAACATCTAACAGTGCCTGCACTCTTCATACTTACTATCAAGTTGTTCAGCACCTCTTGTAGAAGGCGATCCCATTCTTCGACAGCTGCCTCAATGACCTGTTGACGGGTTCTGGGAGGATTCCTGCGCTTACCAATTGCGCGCTTTAGCATATCCCAAGCATGTTCGATGCAGTTCATGTCAGGAGATATCGCAGGCCAATGCATCCGGGCTATGTTCGACTCGTGGAGGAAATTTTCCACAACTGCAACTCGATGAGGTCTGGCGTTGTCGTCCATGAGAATGAACTCCTCTCCAACTTCTTCGCGAAATGGATGCACAATTGGTTGTAGTATCTCGTCTATGTAACGCGGTCCCGTAAGAGTGCCCTCAATAGGTACCAAAGGGGTACGTCGTCCTAGCATTATCCCTGCCCAGAACATCACTGAACTTCCCCCGAACTTATGAACTTCTTGAACATGCTGAAGCCTGGCACGTACTCCACGTTCTCTCCATATCCTTTTGCGTCGACTATCGGGATGAAAGGCAACCCTGGTCTCATCTGTGAACATCACAGATCGCCAGTCTTCAAGTCTCCATTCACGATGTGCTTGGGCCCACACACGACGTGCCATTTTGTGATGATTCTGTAAGGGATTTCGGCGTAGAGGCCTTCTCGCATACAGAGACTCATCATGCAACCGATTTCTTATTGTTTCCGTGGAAACATATACTCCAGAAGCCAGCAGTAGTTCACGTTGAAGCTCAGTAGCATCGAGTGTGGAATCCCTTCTGGTACTCAGCAGAACAAAACGGTCTTGAGCAGCCGTTGTTTTGCGAGGACGACCTTCTCGGGGACGGTCCCTTACGGAATGGGTTTCTCTGTACCTCCTCCATACCCGCGACACGTCACTTTGATTCACCCCAACCCAGTTAGCAATATCTCTTTGGTTAAAGCCTTGCTGAACCAAAGCGACTACGCGCGACCGATTAAATGTCGTAATAGTGTGCCTAGGCATTCTTGCAACTACATGTCATTAATGACAGCATTTGTGAGAGAACTCTTGTTGCCTCAGTAACAGTTAGATATTATGCTTAAAGCAATTTTTTTCAAAATTAGCTCAATGCCAGGCATCTCCTCTTGAATAAACGTAAATTTTTGAGATACAAGGTTTTGGAAGCTTAACCAGTTCAATGTAAAGCTCGCATAGTCAAACTTCTGTATCCTTTCTGCATTTTTGTTAATATGCAAAACTTTTTTTGAGCAGTATATTATTTTCTAAATTTCGACTTTAGATTCGAAATTTAAATTTAAATCAATTTACGAATCCGAGTGTGTGTTCGCAAATCAAAGCGACAAAGAAAAATGTATTAACTTGGTTTTTTACTTTTAAATAAACCTGTACAATTCCTTTTAATATCGGAAAAGTAATTCTTAAGTTTTCACGTTCAACAAGAATCTGCAGTAGACATCAGGGAAAGGTTTTTTTTTAGAATTGTATTCACAAAAGCTAAACTAATTATTTACTTCAGTTCATAGATACCGAAGATTTACAATATACAATTAATTGTGTTCGTATAGATTTAATTTTGGTAAGAGATAAAACACTCGAAGAAGAAGAAGAAGACAGGAACAAACGTGTGCTGGACTAATAAACAACAATTACTGCGATACTTCTAATGTGTACTATATAGGGTGTCGCAAACTGAAGTACCCATAGCTACCCCGAGGGATAGAGAATTAAAAAATAATTAGGGTTTCTTTAATAAACTTATGGTCTTAACAGCTTCGTTAAGAAGCAACAGCCCCCTAAAGGGGTAAATATTTCCAAACCGCCCAAGAGTAATAGGTTTCATTTTTTAGTGTTTACTCTCTTAGTAAACCCACACCTTTTAGCATAACCAACGGTCAGAGATTTTTGTTCTTTGGTGTAGTTTTGGCGGATTGGGGGCGACTTCACTTTCTATTTTTTTAACGAACGGGATTTGAAAAATGTAACGTACATTTTAGATTCTAATGTAAAAATACAGAAAATAAGTCTTCTTGTTTCTTTTTGATAGGTTACCGTTATCGAGATATTTCACTTCAAAGGCTTTCGTTTTAGACGGTGATAGAGAAAATAAGTTTGAAGTGAGTTATGGAATGAAGCATCCTCAGTTTGAAGTTTGGCAAATGATAAACTGATGTTTCCTCGTGTCTAAAAAAACCTTTTCCAGGGTACTCCCTTTAAGGGCTTTTATTTCTTAATAAAAGCTTTGTGCACTATAAGTTTATTAAGAAAACCTTAATTATTTTTAGATGTTCTACCCCCCTCCCCTACTTAATTTTGGGACACGTTGTATATCCGCGTCCAACCGTTTATGCGTTCAAAGGTACCTGCGTTCAAACGTCTCCGCGTTCAAACGTCTCTGCGTCCAAACGTCTCCGCGTTCAAACGGCCGCGTTTAAACGGCCGCGTTCAAACGGCCGCATTCAAACGGCCGCGTTTAAACGACCGCGTTCAAACGACCGCGTTCAAACGACCGCGTTCAAACGACCGCGTTCAAACGTCCTAGACCGCATGCAAAAGTGTATAAATCTTAAAGGCGAATATTCTGAAAAGCAACTAAATAGTTTGCCCGAAAAAAAATTTTTTTCTTTTCTAGTTTTTGTAAAAACTTAAAAGGCTGCCCTCGTATTCATTGTTGGTTCGAGAAATGGACGAAGATATCGAAAATAGAATTTATCGCAAGCATAGCTAATAAGCATTCGAAAACAAAGATAAAAAAATATATTTACATTAAATCAAACATTCTGGGTATAGTATTTAAGCAAACTTATGTAATTTTATTCCTAATTGACATCGAGATTCGAATGAGTCCGGGAATTGTAAAGATTTCACTTCGAATAAGTCCAGGAAGAGAAATTGTAGGGTGCTAAATCGGGGAAGTGGGCTGCCTATTCATTTTTACCGTCGCGCCGCATTCAATATATGTATGCAAACATTTTCAATCCATTGCTTAAATCTAAATCGAGAAATTTTCAAGACATAGATTGGATGCAGGGGTCGACAACCAGCTTGCTAATATCCAATGGGTTAAATTCTTACCCTACTGCTTGATCAACTTGTTCTCCTTACAGACTAATTTTTATTTTACGTCAAATACTTATTATTGGCGTGTCCGTCAGAAATTGCTGGTCATCGGTTTTCCAATATTACAAGTTTTGACTATTTTAATTTTGCTGTACTTTTTTACTAATACATTTTAGCATCTAGCATTCTAATGTTCGTCTTTGGTTAGCCATGCATCATAGAAGACGTGTACAAACTTCAAATAATATTCCATTAAAATTGTGCTAATAAATGCTTTCCTTGTCCATGATTACTTTTCTTATCGTACCTCCTCTATCGCAGTGATATAAAAAATATACACTTTAACCTTTCGGTTTAAGAGGAGTTGTATATATCAGTTTGTTTTTAGAACTAAGCCTACCCGAGACAGATATCTGGATACCGCGTACTGTTGTTAATTTGAACTCAGTAATATCTAAGATTATTCCAATAAATTTGTATTTAGTTCCAAAACACGTCAAAGATTTTTTGAAATTGTTATTTTGCCACAAATCCTTCATAATAAAACTGTCTTTCTGTATGGTAATTACTTATAAACTTAACCGATGAAAATTAACATTAATAAAAACTTCCCACCCTTGAGGCCTTTTTTAAAATTAATTCGCAGGAGTTGCAGATTACCCAGTTCTTCCAGCAGCGTTTAAATATTTTTAACACCATTATTTCCCTGATTTTAATAAAATTGGCATGAGAGATTTATGAACTAAACAAAAAGAACTGATTTTGCTGCAAATTCCCAGAGTAATCTCTGGATAAGCCCCACACTGTAGTCCAAACCGGAAAATCAAATAATCTACCTTCTTTTTGTATGAACGCAGGATTTAAGCTCCAACTTGATAAATACGATTTATATAATGTGAGCACAAAGAGAGCCTATTGAGCTACCGGGGATCAAGTGATCAAGCGACCAATTTAAGTCTTTCAATGCGAAATCTATTTCTGGAGCTTAGATGGCACTTGTAAAACAACTAAGGGAAAAACAGTAGTAGTATTCATGTTTCATTTAATTATAAATATTGTACGAAAAATGTTATTAGCTGACTACACGTGCAACTGATGCCTAATTAGTTACCTTCAATTAATGGAGAAGGAAGAAATATTTTGATTGCAATTATAAGTTTAATGAAAATGTTAATAAATAATTATTATAAAGGTCAATTTTGAAATTTCTGAAATGATGTGACGACTTTCCATTCTTTGGTTGCAATGAATGGTGTCCAAATTTCGACACAATAAATTCTTACAGAAGCAAATAATTCTATAAAAATTGTATTTACAAAACAGAACACAATATGTAGACAGACCATTTCAAAATTATTTATCGTGCCGCAAGGTGCAGTACTTGGGCCGCTTCTGTTCGTACTTGATAGTGCAACTTAATCACATGTTGCAAGTAAAGTTTTTAAAAACTGGCACTATCCTCCACCAGTTCTGTTTGATATTGTTACGAACCCAAATTGATATTTACATACAGAAGTTAAAGATAATAAAAATCTAAGAGTGGATATTAAATCTTCTAAAACAGTTTTAATTAAGTGTCTATTAGTACAATTCTGTTGGCTCGAACAAGGTAAACGTACTTAAGTTGCGTTTTTTACTCCATACTAAATAATAATGGTGAGGCTCTACACCCCATGAAGGGGTTTGGCCTACAAGGCGGAAGGTCACAGCTCCCTTATCCTTGCTCTCACACCCGGTTGTCGCGTGCCAAATTAAAAACACGTGGTGATGTGGTGAGCATCACACATTAGACAACCACATTATTACCCTTCTTCATTCGAACGCAGGTACCCAATTATTTAAAGCGACTGGGTAGGCCGCCCACCAGGCATCGAGTCGGGGTTTTGAACTCCCGAATTTCCAGGATTCAAATTCTAGCATATTATTTGTATTTTAATGATTTACGATTTTCAACTTGGAAATTTGAATTAGGCGCTATTTTCTAACCGTATAACCACAAATATTTGTTTATTTGACATCTATCAGCTAGAGACCGCGTAAATTCATCATGCAGAGTTATAGAACGAAACAGCGTACACACATCTGGCAAACCTTTTACAAAAATTTACTTTCTGTTGTAAATACGATTCCGAAATAAACTAAATTTCCTGGCCGTTTTATTTCCCGACATGGTGACATCAATTGGGCTGCGAGATCGTGCGATCTAACGTCTATAAACTTTTTGGGATTTGGATAGGACTATAATCGAGCAGCTCAAAAACAACAATTGTTGGGTTATTGATGAAATTTGGTAGCGATGTTGCCATTATCAGAACAGTATCGTTTGCAGAAACAACCCAGGCGAAATTTGGAAGATATTGTGTTTCGGCCATAATTCCCATAGGTCCATTTCATGAGAACTTTTTAACTTTCTTCTCAACGGACCATCATTGTGTAGCTGCCCCACAAGTTATTTTCATGCCCAGTGAGGCTATCGTGATATTTTCCAGCTATTCTGTTATTTCCTCTGTTGGGACAGGAATTTTTAAGTCTTCATGCAATGTTTGATTGGTGACGTACTAGGGTGCATCCACTATCGCTCGGAGCATTTTTAATTGAAACCTTTATATCATTTTTAGCCTTATTGGTTTAGTACATCTCCATAACTGGAGTCCATAGGACCACATTGGTTTCACCATGGTCTTGTATTAGTAGTTTATTTCTGATTGATAATTTTGATTTTCGACCAAGAGCCCAATAGATTTGTCGATACTTGAGAGCTAGCTGTCTAACCCAAGATTCACTTCCGTCTTAACCGGTATGGGTGCGTCATTGATTGTTACTGCTGGCAAGTATTAGATCGGGTAGTGAATGTGATTTGAACTGCGTTCGACTGATTCACTTTAGTTTGACATTTGTTGTACCTTTCGCTAACGAGATTTAGATGCGTTTACATATTTTTAGTAGCTATATTAACATCAGTATCTGCTGATAGTATAGCAGTATCGTCCACGAATGATGGTATTTTCCGTTTGAAGTATATGTCTTGTAGTAGAAAAGGGTTCCAAGCGCACTGGCTTTGGGAACACCAGATTTTATGGAATACTGGTTAGATAAGGCATCATCTTATCTACGATTGAAGATCAAATTTTACTTAAAAGGAGAAACATGATTACTTTACTTCCTCTTTTTTATGGGTCATTGACCTGTTCTACATCGTTTCCAAGCCTGTTGTGATGCGGACGTCCAACTGTTCTTCCACCTTTTTTGTGGTCGCCCCGTTGATCGTGTTCCTCTTCTTCTTCTCAGCCCTCAAAGCATCCCCTGCTGGATATAGGCCTCCTCACACTCTCTCCATCCCTCTCTATCCATAGCTTTCCTCATCCATCCCATCCCACCAACCTTCACTAGGTCGTCTCTCCATCTCATTAACGGTCTTCCTGCACTCCTCCTACTTGTTCTAGGTCTCCACCCCAGTAGGCGTTTCGTCCATCTCTTGTCTTGTAACCTAGCAATGTGGCCAGCCCATCTCCATTTTGCGACGTAACTGTTTTTATTATGTCCTCACTTTTGTACGTTGACAGATCCATTGGTTTGTTTTTTTGTGTCTTAGCGTTATACCTAACATACTACGTTCAATTCCTCGCTGTGTTGTATTTAGTTTTTGGACAGCTCTTGCAGTTAATGTCCATGTTTCTGCGTCGTATGTTAGGACAGGTATAATGTACGTGTCGAATGCCTTTTTTTTTAATTTTATGGGAATGTCACTCTTAAAGACATATGCCATTTTTCCGAAAGCCGAGCATCCTAGCTTTGCTTCTTCTCTCTATTTCCTTTATTTGAATTTCTTCGTTTCTGTACCACTCAACTTCAACATTTCCACAATAACGCCATCCAGTCCTGGTGTTTTGTTGGTCTTCATTTGCTTAAGTGTATGTTCAAGTTCTTCCATGTTGATTTCAGGTATATCTTCAGAATTAACGTTCATTACCCCTGGGGTTTTCCTTCTACGTCTTCGTCCTATCTGTTCTGTTTTTGTTTCATAGTAGAAGTTCTGTACTTCTTTTATAATTTAATTTCTGTTGGTGATATCAACATTTCCCTTTTTAATCTTATTTATCTTGTTTTACTTCGGCTTAGGTTCCTCTTTAGAACTCTCATGTTCATATTATTTTCGATCGCTTCCTCTACTTCTCGGTATATGTATTTACGTTTATCGCTTTTTATCATATTTCTAATCGTTTTATTGATTTCAACAATCTCTAAGCGGTTATTATCTCTATTTTCCATTAGAGCTCTTTTTTTTCATCATTTTCTTTGTTTCGTCAGACAATATATCGTTTTTTTTTATTTTATTTGTAGCCAGGGCTTGTGACTTTAGCTTCAGGATTGTTATGATTTTCTCGTTTTTGGTGTCTCCAATATTTGACTATTACGTAGTTTTTTTGCTATTTCCACTTCATATATATATATATCTTTATGAAGCCTCAATTTGTTTGCATTTATTTGGAGATTTTTACCAGTGATTACCTTTTTTCGTTCTTGTTTTATGTCAATATATATTTTAGCTCTGACCATTCGATGATCACTGCCGGTACCGAAACGTCTTTCACTATGTATTTATGTGTTGATATGATTTAATCTATTTGATTTTTTACTATCCCATTGGGGCTCAACCAAGTCCATTTACAATTTTCAGTTTCTTGGAAAAATGTGTTCATAGCGTAACAAGTATTTTGCTCTACAAAATTTAGTAACATTTCCCCCTGTCATTTCTTTTACCCAAGCCATGGTCTCCTATGCACCTCCCCGATTTTTCCTCTGTCTGTCCTATTTTTGCGTTAAAATCACCCATAATAATGGTATTGTTCAAGCTCCCAGTGCGTTTGGATTTTATTCGGTTTTAAGTGCTTTTACATTTAAGTACGTTTTGTAAGGGATTCCACAAGTTTCTATAGCATCCTTCTCATTTATGTCAATAATAGCTGTAAACATGCAAATGCACTTCTAAGGTAAAGCGCTTCTTTCGTTAGCGTAAGCCTTCTTAGCCACCTGGTTGCGGGCCTTTCCAAGGGCCTACCTACCGTGTTATGGGGTTGATCAGAGAGGGGAAGAAGACGTTTTCGCGGAAGTGGTGGGCTTTTTCTAGACGACAGTTCTTCACAAGATTTCCGACCAGAAAGAAGCGCATTTTCGCTTCTTTGTTGTGTGTTACGAATTTGTAATAATTCATTTTTCCATAGTTAGTAAAATTAAACATATTTTAGTAAAGTTTACTATCGTGTTTTTATTGAGCTAACTTTCATGCTGGCACAGCTGTGCTTTGCTCTTATTGTTAGAGCAACCAAAACAGGTATACTTAGTTTTATTCGTAGTTATAGCACTTGTTATTTCTTCATAAAATTCTTCTACATCTTCGCCTTCATAACTGATGGTGGGGGCATACGCCTGGATAACCTTTAGCTTGAATTTCTTCGAGATCTGCATTACGGTATATATGACTCTGTCTGAGATGGAATTTATTTCTATAATGTCTTGGATGTTTCTTTTGTTTATTAACAATCCAACTCCTCCTTTGGTTTCGTGTTCCACACCTCTGTTGAATAGTACGTGCCCTTCAGGTAGTTCTAATACTATTCACTTCTTTTTTTGTTTCGCATATCCCACCAATGTTCTAGCGGATATGCTTTAACTCTTCAAGCAGCTCATTTAAGCTTCTGTGTGATGAGCGAGATCTTGCATTGTCCGTCGCCACAATCGTCTTGAATTGACAGCCTGTTTTAACCCGGGTATTCTTAGCACCCCCTGGATATCTGCCGTTCTGACCGCTGTCTTGGCCATGGCATACCTTCCTGCCGGGGACTGGAGGGATCGTGTTCCTGTGGTCTAGTGTTCATACATATCTTTATGAGCCTGCTTTCTGACATTCTTTATACGTGTTCATGCCACTTCCTTCTTCTTTTCCTTCCCCATATTACTATGTCTTCTACATTGCATTGATCTCGTATTATATTCTTGTTTACCCTTCTGCTAATCCTTTCCCTGTTATTGTTCGTAGTGCTTTCATTTCGTTTGTTCGTAATAATTGTTTGGTTTTCTTAGTGTCTGCGCGTGTTTCTATGCTGTAAGCCATTATTGGTCTTACGTAAGCTTTGTATATCCTTTTTTTTTGCTTCAGTATTTAGATATTTAATTTTCCAGACGACATCTCTAAGAGCCTCTGATATTGGTGCAGCTTTATTTGTTTGTATTTTGACTTCTTCCACTATATCTATGTAGCTGGTTATTAATACAAATACTCCAAGGTATGGGTATTTCATTACTTGTTCTATTATTTTCCCGCTGGTTTATAATTTACACCTGAATGTTTGGAACATAATTATCTTATAAAATTTTGAATAAAAAGGAGAAGCATAATTATTAGTACTGAGAAAAATTCTCCTTTAAACTCAAAGTTGTAACTAAACTAACACATCTTATTTCTAGTCTATAATCGATAGGTAATTATTATATCCAAATGTTGATAGTGAACTCAAAATATTTCAATATTAAAGTTGAAATTCAGTTTGAAACTCGAAAATATAACAAAAATGTTCTTAATGTATTTCCATCTTAAGCTTCCAATTTTGGTTTTAAATTCAAACCTTTTGGATATGTGGATTCTAAAGCTAGAGAGTAATTATGGTTTTAAAATTTTAATTATAACTTCCAAATTTCAACGTTAGATTTGATAATCTAATTGGAAACTATAATGATTACTTCTCATAATATTTTTATTTCAGACATAAAACATTTACTTTGATCTCAAACGCTATAAACTAAAATGTAATTGCGGATTCCACACTTTGACCATAAACTTGATATTCAAAATGGTCCTTGAGATTTCACATAAACTTGGGAATATGAAGATTAGTTCTGATAGAGATTCTACCTTAAACATAAATTATTGCTTTAAACTGAAACTTTTGAATTTAATCTAAAACTGAAACATAATTGTCGTTCCAAATTTGACTAGAAATTTGGTATTACATGAGCATGAAATTTAAATTTATGGTAAAAATGTTAGCTCCGCAAATCCGAAGATTTTAGAAGGGTATAGCCGAAATGCAATTATTTTTGCGGCAATTTGGGTAATGGTGAAAATATAAAACATATATTTGAAATGCAATTATTAATTATCACAAAAATTCTAAGAACTTTATATAAAAAATTGCTGAACGTAGTGCAAAAATACGGTACAATTAGTCTACTTTTACCACATGTTTTTAATATTTCATATATGTTTTTCACCTTATTACAAATTACCACCCTTTATATACATAACGCATACATTTTCAATCTGAAGATTTATCTGATTTTCTTACAAACAGAATAATGCCAAGACTCGATATCAATTATTTTATCGCGTATGCATTGGCTTTTACATTGGATGCCGTTCGCTTTGCAGCGTTCAGGTAGACGATCCTAAACCCCTTGGCGAACAAGGAATATAATGTTTGGTAATGTAAAAAGTTACATTTAATATTTGGTTGCCCGGTCGCTTTAGGCTAACCATAAAAGGGCCCTGCAATTATTTTTCTCTTGAAATTTGTCAGTTTAATATCGTTTTATTCAAAAACATTTTCGCTTGGAGCAAATTAGGACTTTTCGATGCAGTAGTTGGATTATTTTGTTTGATATTACAATTTGGTGATTCATCATAATATTTGGTTTAATATTACAAAGTACTTTTTTGAAGTGGGATGTTTTTATTTATATTTAAATTATGGATTAATATCGGGATATAGTTATTTTTCTTGGTATTGATAACTTTCGTACTTATAGTCTTATTTTTCATAACTAGCGCAAAACAATCACATCCTCCTTTAACTTAAAATATGTTAGGCCGACTTAAAACTGATACTAATTTCAAAAAAATCTTCCTAAAAGTATAAATATTAGAATAAAGGTGTTATAATCCTCTGGCGTTCAGTTAGAAAAGTTTTCCGTCTACAAGCTCCACTGTTCGAAGTTTTTAGGGAAATATAATTTTTTGGGATCCGTTCATAAAACACCCTTCTGGACAACACCCAAAGATTTATTTCTATTAAAAAACGGAAACTTTTTTGCTGGGTGTGTGTTTCCCAGGGTTGCTCTGGTTGCCTCTAACGAGGGCATGAGATAAACATGCACACGTTGTGCGTTCGTATTTATCTTTTATAATTCATTAACAATAAAACTTAACTACTGAATTTAATGCCGACATTATCTAACGTTCTATCCTCCAATAGGCTCGCGTTTGAGGAACAGGAAGCATCCCTCTGTCCCAGTAGGGTAGCATAATAAAATTGACTAGTGATTTTCTGAACTGAAATCCTAGGCTGGCCTGAAGATTATAAATACGTCCGTAGAAAAAGGAAAATTCAAGTTCTGTATTAAAATTATACGGATATAACTGTTGAGATAACCAGCTTCAGGCGTTTACCGTTGATAAAAGTTTTAATCCTCCCTGTAGGCAATTACAAGGTTTTGTTGTGGTGCACCAGGGGTATTCAAACGATTTCATTATTTGTATCTTCTTTTCTTAAAAACGGTGTTTAATACACATCGAACAATGCCATGTTGATTTGAAAGAATAATTAGTGGCGCATAGATCACAGTGTATATCTAGGCCATGAAAACAACAACAAAAATCTGGTAATGTAGAATGGCAACTTTGATGAATAGTGTATCGTATCGAAGGAATATTTCACAAGCTGCTATTCGTCTAGTTGTATCACAACGCTTTGCAGTTGAACTTATTGTCGTATGATTGTTTACTTTACTAATGGGTTTTTTGTTGCTGGACTTTTTACAAGCCGTTGTTTTACCAGTGCACATTTTATTGAATGAATATTTTGCAAGCTGCTATTCGTCAGTTACTATTATTTACATACAATCGTTTATCAGTTGGACTTTTTCTCGTGGGATTGTTTACAAGCAGTAGTTTTACAGAGGGGTTTTGTTGGTAGACTTTCTACAAATGGTTGATTTACTATTGCGCATTTTATTGAAGGAATATTTTACAAGCTGCTATTCGTCAGTTACTATTATTTACATACAATCGTTTATCAGTTGGACTTTTTCTCGTGGGATTGTTTACAAGCAGTAGTTTTACAGAGGTGTTTTGTTGGTAGACTTTCTACAAATTGTTGATTTACTATTGCGCATTTTATTGAAGGAATATTTTACAAGCTGCTATTCGTCAGTTACTATTATTTACATACAATCGTTTATCAGTTGGACTTTTTCTCGTGGGATTGTTTACAAGCAG
>JABXWE010010949.1:0-19872 GCA_014611495.1 Limonius californicus | reverse complement strand
ATAAAAATCTTGTCTGCAACCCACCACACACAATTTCCCAATTCGGCTTGCAACCGTGGGATCTTAATGCTAAAAACCTTCTCTGGAATTTCTGTCGTTCGGATTCGACGTTAAACTGTAGGTCCCCCGTATTTCTACCTTAGCGCTGAGAAGAAACACGTGGCAGAGAAGAGGCCGATGCCCAGCAGTGGGACGGAAAGGCTGTTGATGATGATGATGATGATGATAGTACAAGATTAGTTAGTTGTAGAATTCGTGGGACCTCGATGGGGTAGTGCGGACACACGCTGCCACTCGAGGTCACAGTGAAATGCGGCTGACTGATCGAGGTTTCGAATCCCGACTGAGGCGACCGTATTTCGCTTAGTTAAGTTTAGGGTGTTGCAAGAATGGCTAGTGTGTAAGGAACGGCCGCACTCCCCTGAAGTAATGCGAAAGCGGTTCCGGAGGGGGGGCGGTAGTGTGTATGAATGAATAAAAAAAATTTATAGCGTTCGTAGCATAGATTAAATAGTTTGAGTTATTATAACAGTAGATTGTTAACCTAAAGAAAAATAAGAAAAAAACGTGGAACTTCCCACCTGAAGCAATGCGTAAGTAGTTTTGGGTTGGGAGTTTTCATTGTGGTCACTTGCTGGCTTAACGGTGTGTCCACTACACCTCATAAAGAAAAGGCTAGGCTAGGCTTAAAACTTTTTACTACATTTACCACTACATACCAGGCATTATACATAATTGCCGATAAATGTAATAAATTCGTTTAAATATAAAGAAATTTATAACGTTTACCAAATTTATTGATTATAACTAATTACCGGTTATTAGGCATAATCCTCGACTTATTTACATTTACCGTAACATACGAGGATGGTTCTTCAATTATTGTCCCTAACATAGAAGGCATTGAGCGACAAATGATTAATTGTTTTCCTAGAAACGTCTGTTACTTACATTAATATCTGCCAAGTTTTCTTGTTGTTTATTAAAGTTATACATTTAATATTGCTGTATTGCTGGTGGTTTTTTTGAAATGGTTTTCTTTTCTTCTTCTTTTCTCACCGCAGGAAATTTATAACAACATGTACGGAGTGTTGGGTGATTCTATCTCGCCACATCAAGTAATTACGAATTGATGCCGGCATTACAAATTAGGAAGGAAGTCGGTGTCAACATGCAGGTACTGGACCATCAAACCCTATTGTCACTCAAGAAAATATTGATTTGATCTATTATATGGTACTGAGTGATCCAAGAATTATGCTCAAATATATTGCTGAGACATTTGGCTTCTCCGTTGGAAGCGTTGAGGAAAATTTAGTATGAGGAATTGAGTCTGAAGAAAGTCTGCGCATGATGGATTCCGAAAATGTTATCACCTGATCAAAGTGGGCCAGGTTTCTCACTGCGGCGAGCAATTTGATATTAATTGACACGGATTTGGATGGATTTTGGACAGATTTGTAACTGTAGATGAAACCTGGGTTCATCACTTTGATCCAGAGTAAAAAGTGCATCCTGGTTCGCCCCCTCGAAAGTTCCGTGTGACTTCATCGGCCGGAAAGTGTTTTGGGATACATGGGAGTTCTTCACGTTGACCATTTACCACGTGCTCACACAATACCGGGAGACTATTGCGTAAAACTAATACCAAAAGTTCGCGAGGCTGTAAAGCAGAGGCCGTTAAAAATTGAAACGCGGCCTTCTGTTCCACCAAGACAACGCTCCGGCTCACAAGATCTGTGTTTCTATGGCTGCTATCCGCAATGCTGGATTTAAAATATTAAAACAACCCCCATATTCGCCAGATCTGGCCCCCTGTGACTTTCACCTGTTCGCCAAATTAAAAGAATAAGAACGGGGAACTCATTTTTCCGATGATGAAGAGATGCAGGAGAGTTTTCATCTAAAGACCTTTAAGCTCTTCATCATCGATATGCTAAGTGTAACAACCTTTTAGAGGATTATGTTAACAAATAAAGTTGTTTCAAGTGTGTAGGTCATTTGCTTCTATATAAGAGACACTAAATGATGAACCACACTTTTATATACCAAAACAAAAATCAATGGTGTTAATATTCCTTTCAGGAATTACATATTTAGCACTGACTTTTGGGGCGATGTGCTTTCTTCAGTACCAATTGAACTAATCCACTATTTTCTGGAATCGTTTTTCAGTAAAAAAATATGGCGAATAATAAATATATTTTCTCTTTTGAAAATACTGCGATTCAATACATTACTTCATTATATGGGCCGAGCAGCTGATGTGAGTAGTCTAATTTTCAATAATCTTATTCTTTAACTGCTGCATTTAAGTTTGTACCATTTATTTGTAATAATTGCAGATGTGGCAAGTGAGTTTATTGGCTTTTTTAATTATACGATACTCAATTATGTTGATCTTGGTTATACACTGGACTGCTTGCATGCATTATGCTATACCGATTATTTTAAAAGTGGTTACCGGGCACCTTAGCGACAAGTCTTGGATTGTGCAGTCGCGTCTAGATGAGTTTCCAACTGAGTTTGATAAATATATCCGTTGTTTGTTTCGGGCTTGTTGTTACCTCCTCAGTAAGTATTTGTATTACACTAATAATAGTTATTTGTAGTGTTAGAAAACAAAAAATCAACTCCAAAATAGTGTTTATATTCGTTTATTTGCTATTTATTTATTATGGCTACTAATGCGGAGATCTTGGTTCAAACCCTGCCCAAAATATTTTTTGTTGTAAATTGTATTTTTATGTCTAATGTAACTTTAATTTAAACATGTTTTATCAAGATAGCTTCAAAAATATTAATGGTTTACTAAATATAAATAACAACAAAATAAATACAAATTAATATTCAGTACTTTACTTTGAATAAATTTCCGAAGAGTGTTCATATTTAACATGAATTTATTTATAAAAAAGATTGTTGCAGTATTACAACGATGAAAACTGCGAGGGTCGATTGATAACTAAGGTCTCCAATACTATAAAATATATTGAGATAAGAGAACATAATGAAATCGGTGTCAAAATAAAGTAGATTTATTGTACTTCAAATCTACATTTTTATTTTTCTACATAATCACCATTTAGTGTCATTCATTTTTCCAAACGCTGTATCCATTTCCTCATGCCGAGCATGAAGAAACTTTCTGGTTTACTCTTGATCCACTTGCGCACAGCAGCCTGAACTTCGGTATCCGACGAAAAATGGTAATCTTGCAATACCTCCTTCAACTTTGGGAGCAATCAGAAGTCTGAGGGTGCCAAATCGGGGCTGTACGGAGGGTGAGAAACAACCGTGAATTTCAGGTTCCTTATTGTCTTCGTCGTTTCGCGGCTGCAATGCGGTCTGGCGTTGTCGTGGTGCAACCAGAAGGTGGTCCTTTGCGGCCTTACTCTACGGATACGTTTCTTGAGTGTTCGTAAGGTTTCGCAGTATCTTGCCGAATTAATCGTTGTTCCCTTTGGCAGATATTCGGTGTGGTGACACCCTCTGCATCCCAAAATATCGTGAGCATGACTTTGTGTGCTGACGGAACTGTTCTGAATTTCCTTACACCCAGAGATGAAGGGTGACGATATTCCATCGACTGTCACATGTTTTCAGGGTCGTAATGGTGAACTCAAGAGTCGTCCCCGGTGGTGATGTTCATGAGAAAATCATCTCCTTGACGACGATACTGGTTAAGGAATTCTTGACAAACATTTTTGTCGCGGGACCCACCTGGCGCAGATTTTTCTGTAACTCAACGCCTGGATAATGTGCTGCACTCTTTCTTGACTAATGCCCAGTTGCAGAGCAATTTCTCTTTGCTTAATTCGGCAATTTCCTTGAGTCAGCGCATCCACTCGTTTTTGATTCTCCTCATGCGTCACAGAAATTGGTCGTCCTGATCTTTTTTCGTCAAACACCTTCATCTCGCCCCTATTGCAGATTTTTGCAGTCGAACCCATTGGCGAACATTCTTCACATCCATACAAACATTGCCATAAGCAGCTTTCAAACGCATGTGAATTTCAATGGGCGTTAAAAATTCTACCACTGAGCGTTGCTTGGTACGCAACTCAGAAGTCGAGCTCATAATAAATGACACCATTACGCAACGGCGCGACACAGGAAACTGAAACTTTGCACGTTTAAACTAGACACTGGAGGCTACCGAATGCAGGCTACAACTTGTTTCTATCCCCACTACCCGCACCCCGGCGCTGTTGGAGACCTTAGTTATCAATCAACCCTCGTATATTAATTTTCTATGTAGTCTCCCTACCTAGCGATGCACTTGACCCGCTAATCTGAAAGGTTTCTAATACGTTTCTGGAAAAGTCTCTGTGTTGTAGGCGTAACCACTCTTGAAAAGCTTTGATAACGTTATTTGTCTGAAATCTTTTCGCGGCTAAAATTCTTATAGTTGCTCAAACAAATAAAAATCTGAGAGAGTAGAATTACGACTGTATGCTGCATGCGGAAGAAAGTCCCACTGAAGTTTATGTATGATTTTAATTGTTCTTGCAGCGGTATGAGGACGAGCGTGTCTTGGAAGAAGCACACAGAACTTTGTTTTCTCTTCCTTTTGTTCCTCATCACCCACTTAAGTTTATCACGCAAAAGTGTCGAATAATAGTCCGCATTATTTGTATAACATTCTGTAAGACCGGTGTCCATCGAATCGGACCGGCCAGTAATCGTTTAAAGAATTCATCGTTCCGCCCGAAATTGTCTGGGGACAACGGTTTTAGTAGTACAATTGTGGTCGAGTTGAGGATTATTTTGTCCAGTCTCTCACAATATGTTATCCAGTGAAGACGAGGCTGTCATCATGCGTGCATGTTGCAGGAGAAGGAAGAAACGTCGTTACAAGTTTTGAGGGCTTCCATCCATAAGAAGTAAATAATATAGAGGTGCTTTTATATGTGCCTGTTGACTTGCAAACCACAAAAGCAAGTTTAAATCTATCGCATGTCCTACGCCAGTTTTCGTATTTTGTCAGACCTCGTCCGTTTCCAAAAACAGCTAACTACAGGAAATGTGTGATAGTGGAAGAAAGGCTTCTAATAACACTAAGGTACTTATTTATTATTAAAACAACCAAAACAACATCAAACATTATATTACGTCAAAAAGCTATATGTTAGCGGTTCAAGTTCATCATCCCTTTCATGTTCACTCTCTGCGTTATTTGTTTCTCTTCCACCGTTGAATGGATGCTGCCACAGCTATCTTCCAATGTTAAGAGGGTACTGGGAGTCGAAGGTATGCCGCCGTCTCTCCATCCAGCTTGCAATGAAATGTTTGGTGATGTGGTAGGACTTGTCATATCAAGCTCATCTAGAAGTACAACAAAACACATTTGGAACAATTTAAATTGAGCTTCAGGCTGTTCATTGACGTCTAGCAGTAAACTGAATAAAAAACGCTTTAGCGGATTTTTCGTGATCAACACTTGGTTTTTTGGTTCTTGGACCGAAAATTTTATTCACATGCTTGAAAAACCTGAGATAGGGCTTTTGTTCTTTTGCTGGGATGTTGGATTAATTATGTGTTGGTTATGATCTGGATAGGCATTCTGGTACTCTTCTCCAACGTCTACACTTACCAGTTCATCCTGCATCCCTACTGGTGTGGTTACTTGTAAATGGCTGCCCTTGATCTGCGTATATGGTTGTTCATTTGGCGAGAGCGTTCACTAGGAACAGGCGGCAAGTTACTTCCATAGATTTGAGAGGGACCTTTGTGTGTGTTATGAGAAAATACATATACTTGTTGAAGTGTCGCTCCTTAAAATCCGGCACTGCTCTTTGGTGGCCTAGTTCTTCTTCCCCATCCCTAGGACATCAACAAACAGCACTCCATCAGAATCCCAAACAAATGTTACTATCATTTTACTACCTGACAACACAGTTCTTGCCTTTTTTGGCTTTGAAGATGTGGCGTGACATCACTGTATGCTTGCACATTTCGACTCAGAAGCAAAACAATGTACCCAGGTTTCCACAGTTGTCACAATTGAGTCGAAAAATTCACGTCCTCTCATCGCTGCAGTAAAGAAGAAGCGATTTGCAAATGATTCAACTTGTGTTCATAGATCAACAAGCGCGGAATGCACGTGCCACTCACCTTACGATACTTCAGCTCCTTTTTTATGGTGTCTGCAACACTTCTGACAGTAATTTGTAAATTCTCAGTAATAAGGGCACTAATTACGGCTTGTCGTGCATTGGGCACATTTTCTGTACGAGTTTTCTCGTCTATAAAACATTTCGACCACCCAAATACCGGATTTTTTTAAAGACTGTGGTCGCCTTATTGTGCTGACTGCAAGAATTTTCAAATTTACGCCTTCATTCGTAAGAAATTTGACAAATGTAATGCTTTTAGGATCTCTACAAGCAGTAGCTTCTGAGGACTTTGCAGTTGGTTCAGCCCAACTGGAATACCGTGTACCCCAGCCACTGTATTATTAAGCTCCAAGTACTATATGAGCATTTTAAATATTCATGTTATAGTATTTCTTTCTTTGCTGACCTTTAATGTTACGGTTGAACCAATCAATTTTCTATTTATAGGATTTGCTTTTAAAATTCAATACATTTCACTTTTTCGATTACCTCTGTTAGTAGTTTATAATGTTGTTTTCTAGCTATAACCCATGGTCAACACGAACCTGTTACTCAAGAAGACGTTTTCATTGGAATAGCAACATTCATAATCGGAACAATTATGTTAGCCCTACTGTTGGGTAATACTTTATAGTTTATGCAGTTATATTATCAGTATCCTTCAGTTTTTTTTCCTGTAGTTTTGATGTTACAAATAATGTCTTCTGTTTTTTCGGCGGAAACAAAATACCAAGAAATTATCAATCAAGTGGAAGAATACATGGGATATAAGCAACTGCCATTAAATATGCAGCGACGTCTCATTTCTTACTACGAATATAGATTTCAGAAAAAATATTTTCGCGAAGGCGCTATTACTGCCACACTTTCTGGTTAATTCTGAAAGATAATGTTAGAAATTTTCTCAACATTTTTATGTTTCAGAGCGTCTCAGACGGGAAATCAACGTGTTTTGCTATCGAAGATTAGTTGACAGTGTTTCCATTTTTAAGGATATGCCTCAGCACATTGTGGTTGATATAGTTAATAGCCTTAAAGCTGAAATATTTCTGCCCAATGATATAATTGTTAAGGCTGGTACAATTGGAGAATGCATGTATTTTTTAGCTAGTGGAAGTGTATGTGTTATAACTCCGACCGGAAAAGAGGTAATAAATTCATAATAGTTGAAGATCACACAGGGTGCCTCAGAATTTTAATGCAAAATTACATCTGTGTACGACATTAAATGTGAGGGTGATGCTAGAAGTGAACTTACAAACATATGAATGTATTACAATTTTTATTTAGCGTCTTTTAAATTAGGGAATATATTTTTTTTAACTCGTTGTAAAAAATGTACACATTGTGTCTTCCTTTGTGTTAGCAAACGTAGAATCTTTATATTTAAGTCCACAAAGCAACCCTAAAAATTACGTTACTACGAGGGTTGCCTTTTATATTTCGGGATTAAAGAACAAAAACAAATATTTATTATCGAAAATGGCTTTATTGTTTTTCAAAATATTCTCCATGAAGATCAATACACTTTTGCATGCGTGTGAACCAATTTTCGAAGCACTCCGATTGTGGTATCTCCAAAACATGCATTTTGAACGCATCAACCGCTTCTTCAGATGTCGAAAAACGTTGACCTCGCAATTTATTTTTGATTTTCGGGAATAAAAAGATGTCATTGGGTGCCAAATAAGGACTATACGGCGGATGACTCATCAAATCGACGTTTTGAGTGCTCAAAAAGTCACTTGTTCGAGCCGATGTGTGA
The DNA here is from genome assembly GCA_014611495.1 of Limonius californicus. Taxonomy (NCBI): domain Eukaryota; kingdom Metazoa; phylum Arthropoda; class Insecta; order Coleoptera; family Elateridae; genus Limonius; species Limonius californicus. Next base: position 11,988 of record JABXWE010010949.1, on the reverse strand, counting down.
GACCTAGCATTGTCGTGGTGAAGAATGATCCGTCTTCGGCGGTTGGTTTTCCTTATTTCTCCGAAGACTTGTGGCAAACAAATGGTTGTGTACCATTCAGAATTGATCGTTCTACGTTGCACCAATGATACGGTTGAGACGTGTCCAGTTTTTCCGAAAAAACAGGCGACCATTTGCTTCGAAGTGTTTCGAGAACGAACGACTTTTGTTAGGTTTGGCTCGCCTTGGAAGACCCATACAATCGACTGCTGTTTACTTTCGGGGTTCATACGCGTAGATCCACGAGTCGTCACCTGTCACGATGTCATACACATGATTTTGAAGCACCGCGATCGAATTTTTTGAGCATTTCTTGCTACCAATTAACCTTCCTCCTACCGCGTGGGGTACAAATGTACCCCACGCCCAGTATTTTCTCATGTATTGCTTTATTACATTTTTTTGACGGGTGCTGCTTTAAGACATTGTTAAGTTGACCTTTCTTAACATGATTCTTTGACGGTTTTCAAGTTTATTTATTTTTGGTAGGTTGTATAGTTTAGAAAGTGGAGTGGGGTGCATTTGTACCCCAGGCGGTGGTCGGAAGCTGTTGTTATTTTTAACATCTTTGGGTAAGTGCAGTGTCGCTGTGCATCACGTGATCTTCCAAAAGACTCGCAGTGGTATTGTCTGTTGTCACGTGGTATGAATTGCACATGTACGAACCTGCCTCTCGTTTGCAAAGACTAATTTCAGTTCACTTGCATTATTGTAAAGTGCAGCGTTTATGTTCGAAAAATGTCGATAAATGTGCGTGATCCTAATAATCTCACCGAAGATGAAATGCGGGCGTATTTATATAACGACGAAGATGAAGATTTCGGTATAGTAGAGGATCCTGATGAAGAATTAAGTGATAATGAACCTGAACATACCGATGAAGTTGACAACGTTGTGGACTTTCTGGACTGTAATGCCGAACCCGATAATGTCAGATGCGGGAGTTCGGTTCAAAACAGCTTAGCTTATCACACTAAAGACGGTACAATATGGAATAAGCTTCCTAACAAAAGACAATCTCGTAGGAGTGCTGCAAATGTGATAAAGACAAAGCCTGGTTCAACTCAGTATAGCTCACAATTTACAACCGAAGAACAAGTATTTAGATTATTTTTTTCTGATGAAATGATCGACATTATAGTTACCGAGACAAATAGAAAAGCTGGACAGGTTACATATATTTGGAACGATGAACATCCTACTAGGATCCGCGTTTGGAAGGCTACTAATTCGGTGGAAATCAAAGCATATATGGGATTACTCATTTCTTTAGGTAAGCTAATAAATTATAGGATAACATATTTAGCTTCATATTTCAGGCTTATATTCATTTTAGGTGCTCTAAAGGCTTCCAGCGAACCTGTAGAAATGCTCTGGGGCACAGATACAGCATATGTTCGGGCAATTGCACCTGGAGTAATGTCTCGGACGCGATTTCAAGACTTATCGTCTCTCATTAGGTTTGATGACTACACAACAAGGAACGAAAGAAAGAAAAATGATAAACTCGCTCCAATCAGAACTATATTTGATATGTTTGTAAACTGCTGTAAGAGAGCCTACAATCCCGGAGCTCACCTAACCGTCGATGAACAGCTAGTTGGGTTCAGAGGCCGCTGTTCCTTTCGGGTTTACATGAAAAGTAAACCCGATAAATATGAATTAAAATTTGGGCCCTAGCTGATGCTGCAAACGCTTACACCGTCAACATGCAGGTGTATTTTGGCAAAATTGGAAACAAACCAGAAAAAAATCAAGGTGAAAGAGTTGTACTCGACATGGTTGAATCCTTGAAGCCTGGTCATGGCATAACGACAGATAATTTTTTTACTAGTTTATCACTTGCCGATAAACTTCTGCAAAAAAATTTAACCCTTACCGGCACTCTCAGGCCAAATAAGGCTTATATTCCCAATGAATTCCTACCAAAACCATATAAACCAATACATTCAAGTATGTTTGGATTTTCCGAGAGTCATACATTGGTGTCATATGTCAGAGATAAAAATAAAGCAGTGATCCTTATGTCAAGTGAACATTATGATGACGCTGTATCTGGATTAGAAACAAAGAACAAACCTGACATAATTTTGCACTACAATAAAACAAAAGGTGCAGTGGACACCACCGACAAAATGGCGAAACAATATACTGCCATACGAATTACTAATAGATGGCCCATGGTTATATTTGGCCATCTTTTAGACATTGGTGCCATCAACGCATTTAGACTGTGGCAAATAAAGTACCCATCAAAAATGGAAGAGGCTGATTCTCGTAGAAAATTTCTTCTTTCCCTTGGCAAAGGCTTAGTAAAGGAACATGTAATTGAAAGATATGTAACCGGAACAAGATTATCTACATTCATCAAACAATGCATAGTACATGTTGTTCCAGAAGCCCAACAGATCACTGAAGCCGAAACGCCTACAGTATCATCTAGTGGTAGGTGCTACCTGTGCTGTAGAAACAGGGACCGGAAATCGCGACAATTTTGTGTAAAATGCAATAAATTCGTATGTGGCGAACATTCCGAAAAGCAAATCACTTGTAAAAGTTGCAAATAAAATTTACATCACATACATTGTGTTTAAGTTCCTTTTTCAGAATATTCTGTAATTTAACTGTATTGTTATCACTAATAAAGTCTCTACATTCAATAAAAATGGTTGTTTTAAAATCTGGACAGACATTAATTAATATTATGTATGGGGTACGTTTGTACCCCACGCGGTAGTTTGAAGTTGTGAATTGACGCGGTAGGAGGAAGGTTAACACGAGCTTGTTTTTGAGCGATTGTCAAATTATGTGGGATCCAACGCGAACAAATCTTTTTTACGGCCAAATCGGCAGATATACACACACAATATAGAATGTGTATATCTGCATGTAGTTAACTAATGCAAATATAAATAATAAATTGTTTAATCCGCTGCCTTTGTATAGTTCCTTTAGTCTTAAACACGAACACTGGACATGAGCTATCCAGAGAATTCCAACCCCTGAAGCAAAAAGGGTTGGACTGTTACATGGCGCCCGAGCAGGGACTTAACGTAGGATTGGTGATAGTGCTGAGTCGGATATTAAAATGATTCTTTTACAGCTTAAGGCTACAAAACCCTACGTATAAATTCGCTAGTTCCGTTGAAAAGGGGAAAACAACCCCTAAGCTATTGAGAAAACGAATTATACCTTTAATAATCTTTCCTGAAGTTTAAGTAAGCAATAAAATGTAGGGATATTACCCAAGCTTCTGTTTCAAAGCAAACTTTTCTACTGGTCCTATATACAGCGTAATTTTACAGGGAAAATAACCCAAGTGATTTACGCGTGCTATATTTCCACACTTTGCTGACAACAGTTCGTAGCTCGAATTGAAAAAGGGCAATGTGACCCCTAAGCAACTGAGCGAACGAATGTTACACGGGCGGGCTTGACTTTGCAAACAAACTGAAGTTAACTGGGATTAACAAAATCGTTACTTTAACTGGAACAGGTATTCTAACGGAATTGGATTTTTGGTAACAGGTAATTTAAACGGCGTCCTTGACTGGATCTCGGTTGAAGCTCTTCCTTGACTGGCTTGGACTCAAGTTACTCGTTTTGGGAGCTGGGGTTCGCCTTTATACCTTCCATTCCCAGTCTAAAATGTTGTTAATAATTTTTATGTTGGCGGGGAGACCTACTGATAATAGAAACAAGGTGGGAGACGGGTACCAATCTTGAATGCCAGCGCCACCAGCGCCTTTATGTTACACTAGGCGGTCACAAAATTTAATTTAAAATTTATTTACACCGCGCACTGGACACTTCGTTACACTGCAAAACCCGTATATAACATCGTAACAGGTGACGAAACTTGGATATATTCGTGTGAACCGGAAACTAAGCAAAATCTACTGTTTGGGTGTTCCAAGATGAACCGAATCTCACAAAAGTTGTTCGTTCACGAATCACTTTCAAGAAAATAATCGCTTGTTTCTTCGGTGGTACTGGACATGTCGCAACCATTCTTCTAGAGGATCGAAGAACAGTTAACGCTGAAGTGTATATAACAATTTGTTTGTCAGAATTCATCGACGAAATCTGGAAAAACAACCGAAAACGTCGAATCATTCTTCATCATGACAATGCCAGTTCTCACATAGCACGTCAAACAATTGATTATTTGAAGGAGACAATCATCAAATTAATGTCTTATTGAACATATTCACCTGATTGATCGCCTAACGACATCTTTGTGTTCCCAAATGTCAAACAAAAAATGCGTGGACAGCGATTTCCATCACCTCAAAAAGTTGTTGAAATCTTCAAAAAGCATGATTTTTAGATACCAACTACAGAGCGGAAAAAATGTTTTGAGAATTGGTTTGAACGTACGCAAACGTGTATAAATCTTAAAGGCGAATATTTTGAAAAGCAATAAAAAAAAATGTTTCCTAGTTTTTGTAAGAACTTAAAAGGCTGTCCTCCTATAATGCTTGTAGGTATTGTCATTATTTTTACTCAAAAACAAATTGAGTTATACAATTTTTCTTTGGCGGGGGTGCTGTAGCGTCGCAGTACTTATGCACGAGCCGCCACTGGTTACTACATACTTGATGTATTAAAGTATTATAACCGAGTTAAAACCTAGGTTTTGATTCGGGGATAACATGTTGTGTAGAGACATCAAAAAGTTGAGGAATTAACGATGATGTTTAGTAACCCACCTGTATATCTAAGGTCGGACAGGATTTGTATATGCCTCTTACAGTTTAATGAATTTAGAAATAGAAAGGAAAACATGAGAAAAAAACTTTCTAAGTGACTAAGTAGATTTTCGGTATAACATATTTAACCTTTGTAATCGATTTGGTCTTTTCCTGTAATTATACTAAAAACAGTTCTTTGAGTCTTTTTGCTTGGTACAGGAACAGTGCCGGATGCTATAACTAAACATTCTTAAGCTATTTATCTATATAGACACCATTCGAATTTTAACATGTATCATGTCGTACAAGTTTTTGTATACCTTCGCCATAGAAGTTTACAACCTGTGACGAAAACCAATTTTGTGTCGACGTTTTGAGGTCGTCTCCGTGGCCAAACGTACGCGGGTTTTTAAAATAATACTTAAGATATGGAAGAGGGTGACAATAGTCACTCGGCACTAAGTCGGTTCTGTATGGGGGATGGTTAAAAAATATCCAGTTGAATTGTGTAATGTGCACAGTGAGAGCTGCCGCGTGGTGTCAGCAATCCAGAGATCAGCAATCCTCGCCTGTTGATTTGAACCGCCTTTCTCAACTTTCTTAAGGTCTCACCATAATTGTCGTACCACGTTTCAGGAAATCAACCAACAATACGTCTTTCTTATCTAATGTACAGTAGCCATAAGTTTTGTATTCTCGAAGGTTTGCGTGAATTTTTTTGCTTAGGGCAAGCTTGCAATCTTCCACTGCATTGATTGGCGCTTGGTTTCAATATTTGTGTACGAAATCCAGGTCTCGTCGTCAGTCACAATGTGATTCACGTACTTATCGCCATCAGTTGTAACGATTTCGCGCCTAATGGAAGGCAACCCTTTTTACATATATTACATTTCGAAGGTTACACTCACTTATACGGCGCAACAAGTTAGAGTTCCGGAAGTTGAGGGGGAATATGAATCTTAACGACAGTTTCCGAGTATAGGACAGTTTAGTTTTTGGCGATCTGGCCGGATAATTAGGTGTGTAGTGAACACATTTTTGGTAAATCGTTTCTCAATTCGTTTCTGATCTGGGAGTCACTACACCGGGGTCGATTCCTATAGTTGAGGGAAAGCAAAAACTCGGAATTCAATGTTTCCAATTTAGAATTATTCCAATCAAGAAGATTTTTTTTGTGGTATGCCAGTTTCCATCAACTGGTGAGTTATTTATTGACAGAAAATTTTGTCCTGTCTTAATTTCCTGAATTTTAATTCTAATATCCGATGAATTAATTTAGGCAATTAAGTTCGCACAGGTGGAAATTCCGTAATTAAGATCCAAAAAATTCTAAGTTCCACCATTTGGCCCAATTGATAAGTAGGCTTCGACGAGTTATCTTGGGACAGTTGTTTTTCAAAGAGCCGTTGATAAAGAATCTGGAGCCCGATCGCAGCGATAGCCGTTTCTATTTTAAAATGGAAGTGAAATAAAATTTGTTTATACCTTAAATTTTGTCACCTGGCCGTTGTTATTTACAATTTCATTACCTTCGATTAAGAATTAATTTATTATTTGATTATGAGTCACTGAATTGTAATATTGGGATTTAGTTGGGGATATGTGTAGATAGTAAATATAATTGTAATATTGAATTTATTGGGGGAAACAACTTTACGTTCACCACATATATATATATATTATAGGGTGCTCCGATAGTGGGTATGGTATTGCGTTTTCAAGATTTCACAGCTTGAAATTTTCTCTTAGTAGGTCGTTTTATGATCACGCATTATTCCGATCCGCGGAAGCCTCCTACGATATATAGTGCGCTAAAAATTAAAATTATTTTTTTTTCTAGTGAGCGCAATAATTGTCCCTAAATTTGTTTGAGTGTCGCCCAATTTAATTTTAGTTATTTTGATTCCGTGAACGTAAAATTGGGACAGCTATTTTACATTGTTTTGTATCGTAGAATTATAATTTTGGGGTTGTGTCAATTATTAATTAAATGAGGTTTTGGTTGCAACTTGTCTTTTCTTTTACGTCGAAATATCTGGAACTAAGTCTACATAAAGGACAGATAGGAGATTAAAGGTAGGTGATTATCTATCTTGGGGTCCGACTTCCCATTTTCCACCACGGACGGTGTTAATCAATTATAAGTCGGTGGCGCCTATAAGTTAATTGTTGGAACCTACTTCTTCTTCGGTTGGGTTTCCGGGATACTAACATCTGTCAAACTTGTTAATTTTCTACCTAAGCAGTGGCGTAGTTGCAAGGTTGTTTTTGCAATTCAACCAATATTTTGTATGTAGAAAAGATCATAGGCGTGACACAGTTTCGTAGTAATGCAGGAGGGTCAATGTAGAGACCATTCGCTGGATTTTGTGAACATTTGTTAACATTTTCGGCACCCATCTCGAACAAAGTTTTTGGTACTATAGTCTGTTTGTGACAATTCTATACAGTACGTGAAGTTTGATGAAAATTTGCGGCTATTTTCGAATTCGTGAAATGCCGATATTCACGATTTTGTTGTTCATTTTTTTCACAAGATCGTCGTTCACAACGGAAGGTCTCCCACTTCGTTCTTCATCGTGCACGTTTGTTCAGTCATCTCTGAAATTCCTACACCAGTGTCTGACCTTTCCTTTACTCATGATGACTGGCGAAAACGCAACACAGCGCGCACGTACGCCTGGCGGGTTTTTCGATCGCAGTATTCATTAACGCTTTATTATACAACTGAATATATTGACAGAACCACGGTGAAGTGCCGTGTGGCTAGCTCATCAACCACTAAAGCATCCTTACAATGCACCAAATTGAATATTTGAACGGTCCTTAGTATATTCCTCTTATTTTTTTTTATAATTGCCTAGAGTTTTGCTGCAGGTATATTATTGGAATCTTTTGTTTTCATGTAGATGCTGTAATACTTTTCAAACAGTTCGCTTTTTGGTCCATTGGTCATATCTTATCAATATGTCCTATTGTTCCAACATTCCTTATTTTTTGTCTTTGTCTTGAACAGCGTCGTTTCTTCCATAGATTGTTAAATATTTACATCAAGCTGGATCTCATGGAAAATATTTTTATAAAAATTTTGTGTATACATGGTTTCCCAGTGGAATAAAACATTAGCACAATGTATGGAATAGTATATTCTTTAACGACTGTAGAATGACAGCTACTATTCACAAGGATGAAAATTCTGTCACGAGTCGAAGCGAAGGCGAGTAACAGAATCATTCGAGTGAATAATAGCTATTCTACACGAGTAGGAGACTATACTTTCTCTACGACTATTTCATAGGAAGTTACAATTTTTGGTCCAAATCAGTATAATAAAAATTTTGCTTTAGATGGACGTATGTCGGTTCACTAGCCACAACATTTTACGCCGCGTACCCCATTGTGTACTGTTTCTGCGATTTCTGCGGCAGTAATTAATACACGTCGTTTTCGCGGTTTCCGTTATTTCCGATAGCGAACACATTTCAGCGTTTTCACTGTCTGAATTATTCATACCTAGTTCTTACTGTTACTGTTTTTGACAGTTACTTCAAAAACAAGTGGGAGATCCCAAGCGCTAACATGCCACGCCCACTAGCTTCCGGTTCCGCAATTTATCGTTGGATTCTGATACAGAATCCCACGACCCACTGAAATAGAGAACAGAATCCAACGGGAATGAAGAATATCTATCATTCTTCTACTACTAAAACTAAAAAGGTATATGTAACGAATACATTATATTACAGTTGTAGAGAAAATTGTATATCATTCAACGAGCGGTAATGTAGGCTATAACTCACGCGGATGTAGTTTGCAGCACGAACCGTAGGGGAGTGCTGTAATCATCCAAGTGAGTTATTGCGATTATCGCGAGCTGCATACTATATTTTATCCAAGACTAGTAAATTGGATTTTCACTATTTAAATGTTATAATTTTCATAATAATTTTGAATTAGTATTGTGACATTTTAAAACTTATGACAGATATAATTTTGACAAGTGTATTGGTTTTCATTGTCACTTGATTGATTGTCCAAAGTTTTAATTGCACGTTTGTAATTGGTTATCAAGGTGTGGAGTAATGAAAATTCTATTTTCTAATTGGTTATACAGTGTTGCTTAATGAGTTATAACTCACACTAAATAGTTATAGGTACTATTACTTGCAAAAAAGTAGTTGAATAATGTATGTTTAACGTAATAGGAGTGGATAAATGTTGTTATTTAAACCCAAGGGTTGTAAAAAAGAAAGTAAAAAAAGGGAGCTAACCATACGTTTCACAACACTTTACTGTTTCCACGTCATAGCAACAACATTATATAACAACCAAATTAAAAGCAAATGCTGTATATACAAATGTTTTATAAACATATTTGCAAGAGACATCAACTTAACATAAATATTTCATATTTGTGGGGCTGTATGTCAAAGTTCATGAAAATTAAGCCAGTAGTTTCGGATGTATAATCAATATGCGAGTTACATAGACTTCCATTTGCAGTTGTATTGAGTACAAATTGAAACGGCCCCTTTTGTTCCCACAAGGTATAATTTTGCATCATCATTTTGAATGACCGTATTGTATAAACGCAAGCCAATTTTCAGTCTGAATTTTTAAAATTCAAGTTTTATTGATTCATTTTAGGTATGTCACCTATACGATGGAGCTTATTTTGGAGAGATTGCTCTTATAATGAAAGATCAAAAGAGAATTGCAAATGTCATTGCTATAGAAATATGTGAAGTATACCGATTGGATAGAAAAAGTTTTAAAGTTTGCTTTGTAAGTAACGTGGAGTTGTACAAAAGGATTGAAAGAATTGCACAAGAGCGAAGAGAAAAAACTTTAATGCTGGAAGAACTTCATAAGAAATACATAATGGCATTGGAACAGCCAAGCAACCGTAGTTTTACAACATTGGATTGATAAGTGTTTAGGACATTTGTGCTTCGTTTCATGCAAATGACTAACTAGACTTGTAATGTATATTGTTATGTTGTAGAATGATAATAAACAAAATTTACGCTGTGTTTGTTGATAGTGGCGTATTTCAATAAACACTATATTTTTAGTAACTGATGACATTATCTGTATAATTTATATTTAAAAAAATGTCACATTTAGTTACGATGGAAACAGGTTTTAAAGTGCTTGCGCTACTGTGAATGTATAAACAAATATATTTTATTATACCTGCATGGTAATTCCTGTCTAACAAACGAAAAAGCGCGCAAAAACACCCCTTTAAAGTTGCTAAGTAACAGTGCCGTCATCAACTTCTTTATTTATATAGTGATAACGAAGAAAATAGATCGTGGGAGTCAAATTGCAAAAACATGGAATCGACATAGCAACATAAACAGCAAATGCTAACCAATCTCTATGTTAACGATATTGCGTCATATCACAGATACTACTTTATAAAATGAGTCAAAATTAAAATACTTCTATCCAGCTCTATTTTTCAGATTATGACCCAAGTATAATAAAAAAAATAGCGTATGACATGCGTGTATAATGAAGCCTTTAAAGCACTAGCAACGTTAAAAAAACTCCGTTTCGCGTTGTGCTCTTAAACTCGTCGCACGTGCTTTAAAGGCTTCATTATACACTAGTATCATAATATACTATTCAGTAACTATTTACAATTAATTCAGAAAACCAAATCACTGGTTGAGCGCTAAATACTAGTAGAAAAATCAATATTACTTATTAATAAAGGAATTTCATTTCAGCCCCAAATCTTCAGTAAGTTAACAGAGGAGGAAGAGGAATTTGAATTAGACTCTGGCAGTTCAAGACCAAGTAGTACTACACCACCAGACGAAAATTCTCCAGATGTTTCAGTATGTTTTATCTTAAATTACTAACAAATTACCCAAAAGTTTAGTAGAATTTAATTTAAATATGCATTTTGCATTACCATTTACTCTAACCTTCACTAGAAAGTGTAACTTTTTTCCATAAAATCATTTATGTTGTGCTAGAATACATTTATAAGTTTTATATTTAGATGTTTTCGGTAGCAATACAAGAATGGATTATGACACTTCCATTTTTTTATATATGCAGTGACAATACTGGAGTTGATATCCAATTAACTTATAAAGGTATTTTCTTTCTAGGAAGACGTAAAATTAAATGATGAAGATGTAGAGGAACTATTAAAAGACGTATTTGAACCAGAAGAAGAGCAACCAGAAGATGACATTGTTAGTTTAGACGATTGGACCACATTCACGCCAGAGGTAAGCAGTTGGCAATCTTCAAAGAGTGAATATTTCGATTCGTATTATTTTTTATCTTTGTTAGGATTCCATTAAAAACAGTTGTAGAAATTCCTTTATAAATATGATAAACTTGTAGAATAATATATTAGCTGTAGAGCATCTCACGGTGAGAGTATAGTACAGGCCCTTATGGACACCACGTTATGGGCCAAACGAACTTTTTCGTCGACCCGCAACGGGAAAGATGGAAATGCCTTCGGCTTAACTCAGAGGAGTCGGGGAGGTTCACGAGAAACGCTTAAGGCAGTGGCGGCTCGTCGGGTGAGGCAGGTGAGGCGGCGCCTCACCTTAGCAAATGTAAAAATTGCAATAGAAATCATTATTTGTTCATCAAATATAGATATTAAAATCTTTAAATTACGCGGTAGATATACTACATTAACCTATATTAATATTTAATAATAATTATAAACGAGAATGTCGAGAGACGAGAACGCAATGACATTCTATCAAACTCCAAACTCGCTGATAACGAGCATTTCAGGTTCGAGGCTGGCGGATTTCCAGGCTCGCGATGTAATTCATAATGTTCTAACTGCGCAACCGCACTCCTGGAAAAGTTACAAGCGGTGGCTGCCCATTGCAGTAAGGTTTGCAATAATATGCGATAACTGAGGCTCGCTAAAAGTCAGACTCTGCCTTCTCGGTACACATAGTAAGCAGTTTTGGCCACAGATTATGTAGGGTTTTCGCTGTGCGTTTGCATCCTGATCAGTGCAAGATGTATCCGTCTCACGATTTGATTGTTTCCTTGCTCGAAACACCGTTTTCTTCTCGTACACAATACGAAAAACAAGAAATTTTGCATTTTGCACGGCCTACTACTACTTTAAATATTATACAACGGGAAAAAACTTTTAGTCGAGGTTTTAACCAGTCTTGGTATAATAGTTACAAATGGTTATGTGGAAGTGATTATAAACAGGCTTTGTTTTGCTGGCCGTGCTTACTTTTCTGTCATA